>CAJEUD010000059.1:0-22500 GCA_903992545.1 Pipistrellus pipistrellus
TGGGCACATCCCCGGTGGGGGGCGTGTGCAGGAGGCAGCTGGTGGATGTTTCTCTCTCATGGATGTTTCTCGCTCTCTCTCCCTCTCCCTTCCCCTCTGTAAGAAACCAGTAAAAGGTGTTTAATAATGATAATAACTAACACTATGTGCTCAGCACACACTCAGTGGCCTGGGGAGGCAGGGGGAGGCGGGGACAGGGGCGTGTGTGGGCGGGGCGGGGCGGGTTCGTGTGGCCAGCCACGAGGAGGCAGGAGCGGGCACGTGTGGGGTGAGGATGGGCCCGCATGCCCAGGGCGTGCCGCTGCCGATTCCCGGGGAGGGGCCCGGGCGGCAGAGCCCGGGGGTGCCAACAACGGTGACTCAGGCCCCTGGCCCGCCCGCCCGGCCCCTGACCCCCTGCTCTTTGCCGAATCCTGGCTGTTCTCATGGCTTTATTTATTTATTAATTAATTTATTTAAATATATTTTATTGATTTTACACAGAGAGGAATTGAGAGGGACAGAGAGTCAGAAACGTCGATGAGAGAGAAACATCGACCAGCCGCTTCTTGCACACCCCCCCCCACTGGGGATGTGCCTGCAACCAAGGCACATGCCCTTGACCGGACTCGAACCCGGGACCTTTCAGTCCGCAGACCGACGCTCTATCCACTGAACCACACTGGCGAGGGCAGGTGCAGGCTTTTTAAAAATGTATACATTTTATTTGATTTTTTCACAGAGAGGAAGGGAGAGGGAGAGAGAGCTAGAAACGTCGATGAGAGAGAAACATCGACCAGCTGCCTCTTGCACACCCCCTACCGGGGATGTGCCCACAACCAAGGTCCATGCCCTTGACCGGAATCGAACCCGGGACCCTTCAGTCCCCAAGCCGACGCTCTATCCACTGAGCCACACTGGTCCCGGCCCCATGGCTTTATTTTCCTAGGTTCCTTTCAGAACTGTTTTTGCCCAGTAAGTCGCAAGTCTTAACATTCTCTTGGGAATTCCCACTGTCATGGCACTGGATCTTTTTATTATTATCATTATTGTTATTGATTTTTTACAGAGAGGAAGAGAGAGGGAGAGAGAGTTAGAAACATCGACCAGAGAGAATCATCGACCAGCTGCCTCCTGCACATTGTCTGCTGGGGATGTGCCCGCAACCAAGGTCCATGCCTTTGACTGGGAATCGAACCTGGGACCGTTCCATCCGCAGGCCAACGCGCTATCCACTGAGCCACACCGGCCGGGGCAGGTGCAGGCCTTTTGTGAGATCTGTACTTACCTCCTGGGCAGTGTATCTGTAGGAGGATAGCTTATCGCTGTCGAGTTTGAGGGATTTTTTTTTTTTCCCCCTGGAATAAGACCTTCTCCCTTTAAAAGTCAGAGCCCCCTAGCCAAAACCGGTGTGGCTCAGTGGATAGAGTGCCAGCCTGTGAACGGAAAGGTTCCGGGTTCAATTCCGGTCAAGGGCATGGACCTTGGTTGCGGGCACATCCCCAGTAGGGGGCGTGCAAGAGGCAGCTGATGGATGTTTCTCTCTCATGGATGTTCCTAACTCTGTCCCTCTCCCTTCCTCTCTGTGAGAAATCAATAAAATATATTTTAAAATAATAAAAATAAAAGTCAGAGCCCCCGGGGTCCGGCTGTCGCCGGAAAGACACGCGCTTCCCTCTGACGGCCCTCCCCGCCCCTGCGTGTCCGCAGGTTCGACACCTACAAGTCCAGGAAGGAGAGCGAGCGCCTGGCGCAGTACCTGGGCGCCGTGCCCGCCGGCCGCGTGCTGTCCGTGGCCGTGAACGACGAGGGCTCCCGGAACCTGGAGGACTCCGCCCGCAAGGCCATGACCAGGCTGGGCAGCAAGCACTTCCTGCACCTGGGCTTTCGGTACCCAAGCCCCCCTCCCCCACCCCGCGCCCTCCCACTGCGCCCTCACCCCCTCCCCATCCCTCCCCCCCCTGCCCCCACCCCATCCTCAGCTCCCCGAGCAGCCCCTCCCCACCCACGTCCCCTCTCCCTCAGGCCAGCCACCCCCCCATCCCGCACCCCCCCATTGCGCCCTCACTAACTTCTCCCCCACCCCCCCACCCTGGCTCCCCGGAGCAGTCCCTCCCACACACCAAATCCCCCCTCCCCAGGCCAGCCACCCCCAGGGGGGCCCGGGACACGCGGGCACGCTGCCCCAGTCCGCACGGGGCATCCGGGAGCCGGGATGGGTCTCTTCGGAGCGAGTTTCACACTGAACGTGCCAGAGGCCTGTGGTTATAGGCGCTCCTTCAGACATCAGCCATGTGCAGAATGCTATATCGTAAAAGGGTGCTATGGCCGAAACCGGTGTGGCTCAGTGGATAGAGCCTCGGCCTGCGGACGGAAGGGTCCCGGGTTCGATTCCGGTCAAGGGCATGTACCTTGGTTGCGGGCATATCCCCAGTAGGGGGTGGGCAGGAGGCAGCGGATGGATGTTTCTCTCTCATCAATGTTTCTGACTGTCTGTCCCTCTCCCTTCCTCTCTGTAAAAATTCAATAAAATATATTTAAAAAGAAAGAGAGAAAGGAAGGAAGGAAGGAAGGAAGGAAGGAAGAAAGAAAGAAAAGAAAAGAAAAGAAAAGAAAAGAAAAGAAAAGAAAAGAAAAGAAAAGAAAAGAAAAGAAAAGAAAAAAAAAGAAAAGAAAAAAAAGAAAGAAAGGAGTCCTAAGATATAAGGAACAAAAGAAATAATTTGGAGAGGGGGAAAAAAAGACACTATGCAAATTGACCCTACTGGAGGAACGCCCGGTCGCTATGACACGCACTGACCAGCAGGGGGCAGGCGCCCGACGCAGAAGCTGCCCCCTGGGGGTCTGGGTGCTCTCACAGGGGGAGGGCCGCTCAGCCACAGACTCTCCTGCCTCCGTGGCAGCTCTGAGGATGTCCGACTGCAGCTGAGGCCCCATCCCTGGGAGGGATGCCCTGCCCCAGGCCGGTTCCCTGCTGCCCGCGGCGGCCAGCGCTCTTGCCCCAGGGCCTCGGGGCGCCTGGCGGGCGGAGGCGGGTCTGCGGGCTGACTACACGCGTGACTCATGCGTGTGCACGGCCAGGCGCAGGCGAGCTCGGCGCTTGCACGAGAGGCTGCTGTGTGGGAGCCGTTCTGGTGCGCCCCCTGCTGCTCCCCCTCGGCTCTGCATCCTGAGCGCCTGCGCACCGGCTCAGGCGCGGGAGGGCCTTGACTTCTGTGCGTGTTTCCCCCGCAGACACCCCTGGAGCTTCGTGACGGTGAAGGGAAACCCCGCGTCTTCCGTGGAGGACCACGTCGAGTACCACAGTGAGCAGCAGGGGGGGAGCGGGAGGCGCGGTCCCCTGCCCGCCCAGTGTCTCCATGGCGACGATGATCCTGTCTCCATGGCGACGACGCTCAGGGCTTCCCCAGGGCACGCTGGCTGACCCACCTCCCAGCATCCCATGGGCCACGTTCCATCAAAGGGGCAAACCCAACACTGTTGAAGGTCCATCAGTAGGATACACGGAGCAGCCAGATGATGATGATCTCTGAACGCATTATACTCTGGCCACTCTGTGTACATCCTATAGAATAAAAGGCTAATGTGCACATGGTCCCCTCGACCAGGAGTCTGACCAGCAGGCAGGCCGGCCAACCACCCCTGTCCCCTCCCCCTGGCCAGGCTGGCCGGACCCCACCCATACACGAATTCATGCAATGGGCTGTAATACATACATATATATATATATATTATATAACACACACACACACACACACACACACACACACACACACACTGAATGCCAGATGATGATGATCTCTGAATGTACAATCATCTGGCCACTCCATGACTATCCTATAGAATAGGGGTGTCGAACTCAATCAGAGAAGGGGCCAAAATCTAAAATCCAGCCTAAATCGCGGGCCGAATGGTTTACTGAACAGTCATAAACTGACAATGTCATAAACTGACAGCGGAGTGCAGTGATGACAGCGCGGTGCGGGCCACATTGCAAGGCCTGGCGGGCTGGATTTGGCCCGCGGGCCTTGTGTTTGACATATGTGCTATAGAATAAAAGGCTCATATGCAAATGGCCCCCTCCACCAGGAGTCCAACCAGCAGGCAGGCCAGCCAGGCTGGCCAGGACCCCACCCATGCACGGATTCATGCACCGGGCCTCTAATCTAAATATATATATATACACACATGGAGTGGCCAGATTATGATGCGCTCAGAGATCATCACCATCTGGCCACTCCATGTAATGTGTGTGTGTGTGTGTGTGAGAATCCACATCCGGGGATATTTTTCCATTGATTTTTAGGGCGAGTGGAAGGGAGGGGAAGAGAGACACACAGAGAGAGAAACATCCATGGGAAAGAGCCACCTCGATGGGTTGCCTCCTGCGAGGGCCCCCCTGACCAGGGCCGGGGATGAACCCCGCCACCCAGGCACCTGCCCTTGACCGGAATCAAACCCGGGACCCTTCAGTCCGCAGGCCAACGCTCTATCCACTGAGCCACACCGGCCGGGGCAGATAATACTTTTTTTTTTTTTGAGAAATGGGTCATGGACGTCCTTAAACGCCAAATTCAAAGGCCGTTCGAAGTGAGAGCCGCTAGTTGGGAATCACTCATTCATTAATTCATTCATTCATTCAGGCAGGCAGAGGCCAGAACAGGTCCCATCGCGAGGCTCGGGCGAGGGGGGTGGGTGAGACTAGGATGGGGGTGGGGTGGGGGCCAGGGGGCCTCAGCACAGACGGCATCACACAGCCATGCCGATCGCAGACCACGCTTTCCGTGCCGCGTCTCGTAGCCCTCGGTCCAGCAGCCCTCAGACCCGCTCTGTTATTCTCTCTGCCAACAGTCCCCGGGGTCCTGGGGAGGCGGGGGGGGGGGGGGGCTGAGGCCCCGTCCGGAGGCCCTGAGCCTCTTCTGCCCTCCCGGGGTTTGGCGGGGGCTGTGGGGGGCGGGTCAGCTCCGTGGGAGAGCCCTGAACAGCTTCATCCAGAGCCAGGGACACGGAGCGGCTGGGGGTGGGACCGAGCCCGCAGGGGCCGTGTTTTGAGCTAAAAAGATACCTGGGACGGGCCTTGGTGGGGGCAGCCGCCTCTGCCCAGAGGAGGTGCGGGCGGGCAGGCAGCACGCGGGTCCGAGCGCAGAGAGGGATCCCTGTGAGGAGTGACGGGGCTCAGAGTACGGACTTTGGGGCGGTGTCCCTCAGCCCGGCCTGCACCCCCTCCGATCTGGGACATCCCTCTTGCAACCCAGGACCGCAGGCTCCTAACCGCTCACCTGCCTGCCTGTCTGATTGCCCCTAACCACTCTGCCTGCAGGCTGATCATCCCCAACTGCCCCCCCCTTCACTGCAGGCCTGCTCGCCCCCAACTGCACTGCCCCCCTCCCCCGCTGGCCTGATCGCCCCCAACTGCCCCCCTAACCGCCCCCTCCCCCCGCCAGCCTGATTGCCCCCACCTGGCCCCCCCTGCAGGCCTGATTGCCCCTAACCACTTCTACCTTGGCCCTGCCACCATGGCTTTGTCCAGAAGGATGACCCATCTCCTGGTCTCCCGGTCTAATTAGCATATTACAAATATATATATATTTTTATTGATTTCAGAGAGGAAGGGAGAGGGAGAGAGAGAGAGAAACATCCAGGATGAGAGAGAACCATGGATCGGCTGCCTCCTGCATGCCCCCTCCTGGGGACGGAGCCCGCAACCCAGGCACGTGCCCTTGACCGGGAATCGAACCCGGCACCCTTCAGTCCACAGGCCGACGCTCTACCCACTGAGCCACACTGGCCAGGCACGGAGCTCTGTTTTCCAAGAAGCGGCTCGGTTCCCTGAGGGGGCTCCCTGTGCCTTGGGCGCCCTCCCCCCCCCCCCCCGGCCCCCACCCCGCCCCGCCCCCGCCGCCGTGGGTCTGCCTGGGGCTGACCATCTGCCTGCCTCTGACAGACGGGGGCTCGGCCGCCGCCCGCGTGTTCAAGCTGTTCCGGTCGGAGCAGGGCGAGTACTTCAACGTGTCCGCCGCCAGCGAGTGGGTGCAAGGTGAGCGCCGGCCGGCCAGGCCTTCGGTCCTAACGATTCTGTGTTTGCAGAAGCAGGATTTTTCTCCTGCGCGGACGCCACCCCGTCCCTGTGGCAGAGGCATCTGACGCTGCAAAAGAAACCTGTCTTTAAAAAAAAAAAAAAAAAAAAAATACCAGCAGCTGAAACCGGTGTGGCTCAGTGGGTAGAGCGTCGGCCTGCGGACTGAAGCGTCCCGGGTTCGATTCCGGTCGGAGGCATGTACCTTGGTTGCGGGTGCATCCCTAGTAGTGGGTGTGCAAGAGGCAGCTGGTCGATGTTTCTCTCTCATCAACGTTTCTGGCTCTCTGTCCCTCTCGCTTCCTCCCTGTGAAAAATCAATAGAATATATTTTTTAAAAAAGAAAAAGAAAAGAAAAAAACAACAAAAACCTATCCTTTAAAAAAAAAAAAAAAAAACCAGTAGCCAAAACCGGTGTGGCTCAGTGGATAGAGCGCCGGCCTGCGGACTGAAAGGTCCCGGGTTCGATTTCGGTCAAGGGCATGTACCTTGGTTGCGGGCACATCCCCAGTGGGAGATGTGCAGGAGGCAGCTGATAGATGTCTCTCTCTCATCGGTGTTTCTAACTCTCTATCTCTCTCTCTTCCTCTCTGTGAAAAACCAATAAAATATATTTTTTAATAAATAAATTAAAAAAAATACCAGTAGCGCCCCCCCCCACACCCCGCACGAATTCTTGCACCAGTAGCTCGCTGCCCTCCCCCTCCTGCCACTCCCCCTCCCCCGCCTCCCTCACAGCTCACTGGCCTGCCCCCGCCTCTGTAGCTTGTAGTTCCCTGCCCCTACCCTCCTGCTGATCCAGGATCCGGTCATTACACTGTCGGCCGTTATGTAATGGCTATTGGCATATTATATCTTTATTGTATAGGAGGATATTTTAAAATATATATTTCATTGATTGTTTACAGAGAGGAAGGGAGAGGGATAGAGAGAAACATCGATGAGAGAGAAACATCCATCCGCTGCCTCCTGCACACCCCCTCCTGGGGATGTGCCCGCAACCAAGGTACATGCCCTTGACCGGAATCGAACCCGGGACCCTTCAGTCTGCAGGCCGATGCTCTATCCACTGAGCCACACCGGTTAGGGCAATATAGGAGGATGCTTTTATTGATCTCAGAGAGGAAGGGTGAAGGAGAGAGAGGTAGAAACATCGATGAGAGAAACATCAATCAGCTGCCTCCTGCACACCCCCCACTGGGGATTTGCCCGCAACCAAGGTACATGCCCTTGACCGGAATCGAACCCGGGACGCTTCCGTTTGCAGGCCGACGCTCTACCCACTGAGCAACACCATTGTTGTTTTTAAATTTTATTTAATACATTTTATTGATTTTTCACAGAGAGGAAGGGAGAGGGATAGAGAGTTAGAAACATCGATTAGAGAGAATCATCGACCAGCTGCCTCCTGCACACCCCCCACTGGGGATGTGCCGCAACCAAAGCACATGCCCTTGACCGGAATCGAACCCGGGACCTTTCTGCCCGCAGGCAGGCGCTCTATCCACTGAGCCACACCGGTTTCGGCCTCGGGGACTCTCGATTGCTTTTTATGCAGCGAGCCGCGTTTGGGATGAGACGCTGGCTGCCTGCCTCCCTCGGGGGCTTTGGGGCTGCCTGCCTGCCCCCCCCCCCCCGGGCCTCCCTGCCTGACCCGCTCTGCCTCCTGCCTAGACGCGGAGTGGACAGAGTGGTTCGACCACGTGCCGGCGTCCCACGCCAAAGGCGGGGAGAAGATCGCCGACCTCCAGGCGGCCCACCCGGGCAAGATCTGCGTCCGCCCCCTGGACATCCAGGTACCGGGGAGACGGGGGGCCTCCGAGGCGGCCCCCGTGGGCGGGGTGCGGGGTGCGGGGCGTGGTGCCCGTGGCCCCCGGGGAGCTCACACGGGAGCCAGGGACTGGCTCTCCCGGCTCACAGGCCTGGGATCTGTCCAGGCTCCAGGGCCACATGTGTCAAACACACGGCCCGCGGGCCAAATCCAGCCCGCCAGGCCTTGCAATGTGGCCCGCACCGCGCTGTCATCACTGCACTCCGCTGTCAGTTTATGACATTGTCAGTTTATGACTGTTCAGTAAACCATTCGGCCCGCGATTTAGGCTGGATTTTAGATTTTGGCCCCTTCTCTGATTGAGTTCGACACCCCTACTCCAGGCGCTGAGCTCCAGAGCCAGGCTGTCCCGGATGCTGCCTTCCAGTCCCTCTCTCCCTCCCTCCTCCATGCCTTGCTCAGCACCCTGGCTGAGTGCACCCAGCACACAGGGTTGGGGTGGGGAGGTCACGGGGGCTCGGCCGCCGCCCGCAGCGGGGGTTCCTTTGGGACCGAGTGCCCAGGACCCAGTGGGGGTAGGGGAGGCACTGAGGTCAGGCCCCGTGGAAAGTTCTGGCATGTTTCTCAGCTCCTAGAAGGGTGCTGGACTCTGGAGAAGGGGGCTTTGAGTAAATCCATAAGGAGAAACCAGCCCTCTAGGCATGGAATGTAAATTTGGAAGGCGTTCTGGGAAGCCAGAGGAGACGTAGCGGTAGGTACCGAGTTCCGCGCATCTCCGGACCCCTTGCTTTTTATTTTACACAAACTAGAGGCCTGATACAGGAAGATTCTTGCAGCAATGGGCTTTCTCTGTGGCTCAGAGCCGCCCTTCGGCCTCCCCACGCCGCCCAGAGGCCCGAGGGGCTGGGGCTGTGCAGCATATGTTTATTTATTTTTTTTAACATATTTTGACGGCCGAAACCGGTTTGGCTCAATGGATAGAGCGTCGGCCTGCGGGCTGAAGGGACCCGGGTTCGATTCCGGTCAAGGGCATGGACCTTGGTTGCGGGCACAACCCCAGTGGGGGGTGTGCAGGAGGCAGCTGATCGATGATTCTCTCATCGATGTTTCTAACTCTCTCTTTCTCTGTGTAAAAAATCAATAAGATATATTTACATATTTTATTGATTTTGTACAGAGAGAAAGGGAGAGGGATAGAGAGTTAGAAACATCGATGAGAGAGAGAGAGTCATCAATCAGCTGCCTCTTGCACACCCCCTACTGGGAATGTGCCCGCAACCAAGGTACATGCCCTTGACCGGAATCAAACCCGGGACCTTTCAGTCCCCAAGTCGACGCTCTTTATCCATTGAGCTAAACCGGTTTCGGCCTCAATAAGATATATTTAAAAAAATAAAAATAATAAACATATTTTGATGAATGTCAGAGAAGGAGGGAGAGGGAGAGAGAGAGAGAGAGACAATCATCCATGAGGAGAGCAAATCACAGATCGGCTGCCTCCTGCACGCCCCCCACTGGGGATGGAGCCTGCCACCCGGGCCTGTGCCCTTGACCGGGAATCAAACCCGAGACCCTTCGGTCCACACAGGCTGGCGCTCTATGGACTCAGCCACAGTGGCTGGGGCCCAAAGATTTTTGTTTAGTTCAGAGAGGAAGGGAGAGGGAGAGAGAGAGAAACATCCATGATGAGAGAGGATCCTGGATCGGCTGCCTCCTGCACACCCCCTACCGGGGATGTGCCCGCAATCAACGTACATACATGCCCCTGACCGGAATCGAACCCGGGACCTTTCAGTCCGCAGGCAGATGCTCTATCCGCTGAGCCACGCAGGCCAGGGCTTAGCATGTCCCCCCGTGAGGCCCAGTGACCCCGGCCTGGACCCCGACCCCCGTGGCCCCGGGGCAGGGCTGGGCCCCCACCCTGTGCCCACACCCCTGGACCAGCGCCACCGCCAGAATGGGACAGCCGGCCCCTGGGGACAGCCACAGGCCCGTTTCGGGACGGTTTTAGACGTGCCAGCGTGTGTGTATGGCCTTGTTTCTGGCCAAAAAATAAAAAGGGAGAACCGTGGCTCAGCTCTGCCCTCCCCGCCTCTCCCCTCCCCGCCCCTCCCCTCCCAGGCCCGGACGGCGGACGGAGCCAACCTCACAGTCCAGGTCGTGCACAAGCGCGGCCAGGACTACAGGTTCGCCTGCTACGCCCGCGGCCAGGCCTGCCCGCCCCACCGCCTGCGGTTCCTGTGCGGCAAGCCGGGTAAGTGTGTGTGTGTGTGTGTGTGTGTGTGTGTGTGGAGCAGCAGCCCTGGGCCCCCCGAACCCCCTGACAGTGACACAGGAGAGGGAGGGTGCTGGGCCCCGAACCCCCTGACAGTGACACAGGAGCAGGGAGGGTGCTGGGGGGCCCGAACCCCCTGACAGTGACACAGGAGCAGGGAGGGTGCTGGGGGGCCCGAACCCCCTGATAGTGACACAGGAGCAGGGAGGGTGCTGGGCCCCCCGAACCCCCTGACAGTGACACAGGAGCAGGGAGGGTGCTGGGCCCCCCCCCCCGAACCCCCTGACAGTGACACAGGAGCAGGGAGGGTGCTGGGCCCCCCGAACCCCCTGACAGTGACACAGGAGCAGGGAGGGTGCTGGGCCCCCCGAACCCCCTGACAGTGACACAGGAGCAGGGAGGGTGCTGGCCCCCCCCCGAACCCCCTGACAGTGACACAGGAGCAGGGAGGGTGCTGGGGGCTCCCCCGAACCCCCTGACAGTGACACAGGAGCAGGGAGGGTGCTGGGGGCTCCCCCGAACCCCCTGACAGTGACACAGGAGCAGGGAGGGTGCTGGGGGCTCCCCCGAACCCCCTGACAGTGACACAGGAGCAGGGAGGGTGCTGGCCCCCCCCGAACCCCCTGACAGTGACACAGGAGCAGGGAGGGTGCTGGGGTCCCTCCCCCCGAACCCCCTGACAGTGACACAGGAGCAGGGAGGGTGCTGGGCCCCGAACCCCCTGACAGTGACACAGGAGCAGGGAGGGTGCTGGGCCCCGAACCCCCTGACAGTGACACAGGAGCAGGGAGGGTGCTGGGCCCCCCCCCGAACCCCCTGACAGTGACACAGGAGCAGGGAGGGTGCTGGGGGCCCGAACCCCCGAACCCCCTGACAGTGACACAGGAGCAGGGAGGGTGCTGGGCCCCCCCCCGAACCCCCTGACAGTGACACAGGAGCAGGGAGGGTGCTGGGCCCCCCGAACCCCCTGACAGTGACACAGGAGCAGGGAGGGTGCTGGGCCCCCGAACCCCCTGACAGTGACACAGGAGCAGGGAGGGTGCTGGGCCCCCCGAACCCCCTGACAGTGACACAGGAGCAGGGAGGGTGCTGGGCCCCCCCGAACCCCCTGACAGTGACACAGGAGCAGGGAGGGTGCTGGGCCCCCCGAACCCCCTGACAGTGACACAGGAGCAGGGAGGGTGCTGGGCCCCCCGAACCCCCTGACAGTGACACAGGAGCAGGGAGGGTGCTGGCCCCCCCCCGAACCCCCTGACAGTGACACAGGAGCAGGGAGGGTGCTGGGGGCTCCCCCGAACCCCCTGACAGTGACACAGGAGCAGGGAGGGTGCTGGGGGCTCCCCCGAACCCCCTGACAGTGACACAGGAGCAGGGAGGGTGCTGGGGGCTCCCCCGAACCCCCTGACAGTGACACAGGAGCAGGGAGGGTGCTGGGCCCCCCCGAACCCCCTGACAGTGACACAGGAGCAGGGAGGGTGCTGGGCCCCCCCCCGAACCCCCTGACAGTGACACAGGAGCAGGGAGGGTGCTGGGGCCCCCCGAACCCCCTGACAGTGACACAGGAGCAGGGAGGGTGCTGGGCCCCGAACCCCCTGACAGTGACACAGGAGCAGGGAGGGTGCTGGGCCCCGAACCCCCTGACAGTGACACAGGAGCAGGGAGGGGGCTGGGCCCCCCGAACCCCTGACAGTGACACAGGAGCAGGGAGGGGGCTGGGCCCCCCGAACCCCTGACAGTGACACAGGAGCAGGGAGGGGGCTGGGCCCCCCGAACCCCTGACAGTGACACAGGAGCAGGGAGGGGGCTGGGCCCCCCGAACCCCCTGACAGTGACACAGGAGCAGGGAGGGGGCTGGGCCCCCCGAACCCCTGACAGTGACACAGGAGCAGGGAGGGGGCTGGGCCCCCCGAACCCCTGACAGTGACACAGGAGCAGGGAGGGGGCTGGGCCCCCCGAACCCCCTGACAGTGACACAGGAGCAGGGAGGGGGCTGGGCCACCCGAACCCCCTGACAGTGACACAGGAGCAGGGAGGGTGCTGGGGGCCCCGAACCCCCTGACAGTGACACAGGAGCAGGGAGGGGGCTGGGGGCCCCGAACCCCCTGACAGTGACACAGGAGCAGGGAGGGTGCTGGGGGCCCCGAACCCCCTGACAGTGACACAGGAGCAGGGAGGGTGCTGGGCCCCCCCCCCGAACCCCCTGACAGTGACACAGGAGCAGGGAGGGTGCTGGGGGCCCCCCCGAACCCCCTGACAGTGACACAGGAGCAGGGAGGGTGCTGGGGGCCCGAACCCCCGAACCCCCTGACAGTGACACAGGAGCAGGGAGGGTGCTGGGCCCCCCCCCCCCCGAACCCCCTGACAGTGACACAGGAGCAGGGAGGGTGCTGGGTGCGGGTGGGAGGCTTCTTTCAGAGAGGGAAGGGTGCATGGACAGGGGGACCTCCCGGCAGCCCCCCACAAGGGGGATGTGCCTGCAACCCAGGCATGTGCCCTTGACTGAAAATGAATCTGGCACCCTTCCGTCCCCGGGGCCGACGCTCTACCGCTGAGCCACACCGGCTGGCGGCCTGGCTGGTGCTATTTTAAACCCAGGCCCGGAGGTGCTTATTACCAGCGGCTGGACGTGGCCGGTTGGTTTGGGGGGGGGGGGGGTGGAGCGGGGGGGAGAGGCGCTGGGCCGTCTCCAGAAGGGAGGTCTGCGGGGAGAGATGGGGGGAGGTGTGTGTGGGGGGGAGGGACTCTCCCTGGAAAAATTCCTCTGCCGGTGTGGCTCAGTGGCCAGGGCGGCCCCGCTCGGTGGGAAGAACCCCCGGCCGATGTGGCTCAGTGGCCAGAGCAGCCCCGCTCGGCGGGAAGACTCCTCGGCCGGTGTGGCTCAGTGGCTAGAGCACCCTCTCTCGGTGGTAAGACTCCCCGGCCGGTGTGCTCAGTGGCTAGAGCGGCCGGTGTGGCTCAGTGGCCAGAGCGGCCCCGCTCGGTGGGAAGGCTCCCAGTCCGGTGTGGCTCAGTGGCCAGAGCGGCCCCGCTCGGTGGTAAGACTCCCCGGCCGGTGTGGCTCAGTGGCCAGAGCGGCTCTGCTCAATGGGAAACTCCTCGGCCGGACCTGACGGATGGCTCTTTGCCGGTGGGGTTTCGGTGGACTCCCCAAAGCCTGCCCCACGCCGGGGAAAGGCGCGAGCCTGGCGATCTGCGGTCTGGACAGGCCACCCTGGCACTGGCATTGGCTTCGGCCGGGCGGAGGCAGACAGGGCACAGGGTGCCCAGGCCAAGGCCCGCCGCTCACTCCCTCCCTCCCTCCCTCCCTCCCTCCCTCCCTCCCTCTCCTCGCAGTGAGGCCCAGGCTCACCGTCACCATCGACACCCACGTCAACAGCACACTCCTGACGCTGGAGGACGATGTGCGGTCGTGGCAGCCGGGGGACACGGTGGTGGTGGCCAGCACCGACTACTCCATGTACCAGGCGGAGGAGTTCCAGGTGCTGCCCTGCAGGGCCTGTGCCCCCAACCAGGTCCGGGTGGCAGGTAGGACCCGCCCGCCCCGCCCTGTCCATCCCATGCAGGCCGGCGGGACCCGGGGATGGATGGGGAAGCGTGTATGCGTCAGCTAGCGCCGGCATAGCGCCGCGTAACAAAAGGGCCTGAGGTTTTCTTCCTTTCTTTCTTCCTTCCTTCCTTCCTTCCTTTCTTTCTTTCTTTCTTTCTTTCTTTCATATATTTTATTGATTTTTCACACAGAGGAATTGAGAGGGATAGAGAGCTAGAAACATCGATGAGAGAGAAACATCCATCAGCTGCCTCCTGCACACCCCCCACTGGGGATGTGCCCGCAACCAAGGTGCATGCCCTTGCCCGGAATCGAACCCGGGACCCTTCAGTCCGCAGGCCGATGCTCTATCCACTGAGCCACACCGGGTTCGGCGTTTGCTTATTTCTTATGCGTCCGCCTGCAGGCTCTCTGGGGTCCAGGCCGGCCCTCCTATGGCTGTTCATCTCCCCCCAGACTCAGTCCTCTCGTGGGGGAGGCTGGAGGTGCCCAGAAGGGTGCACAGAGACGCTGGGGGAGGCGGGGGGCTTGGGCGCAGGACTCACAGTTGCTGCCCGCATCCCATTGGCCAGAGCATATCACGTGGCCACCACGCAGGGGGTGGGAAACCCTGCTTCTCTCACGGGGGAGTGAACGTCTGTACGGTAATCATGCGATCTGCCAGGGATTTTTTTTATTTCTATCGATTTTTTTTTTTTATAGAGGGGAAGAGAGAGTCAGAAAAATCGATGAGAGAAACATCGATCAGCTGCCTCCTGCACGCCCCCTTACTGGGCATGTGCCTGCAACCAAGGTCCATGCCCTTGACCGGAATCGAACCCGGGACCCTTGAGTCCGCAGGCCGACACTCTATTGACTGAGTCACACAGGTCAGGGTGCATTTTTGTGTCAATATGTACTTTTACTGATTTCAGAGAGGAAGGGAGAGGGAGAGAGGGAGAAATATCTGTGATGAGAGAGAATCTTTGATTCATTGATCGGTTGCCTTCTGCACGCCCCCTACTGGGGATCGAGCCCGCACCCCAGGCATGTGCCCTTGACCGGAATCGAACCCGGGATCCTTCAGTCCTCAGGCCGACGCTCTACCCACTGGGCCACACAGGCCAGGGCACCAGCTGCTTCCAGAGGCCTCTCGGGCTCATTGGAGAGACAGCTGGGCTGCTCTGGGCCCGAGTGCGGGGAGGAGGGGGGACATGGGGGACGCTGGCTCCCTCTGGACCCTCCAGCCGCCCTGGGTTTAGCGAGGCCGGTGGCTGTGTCTGCAGCCCACCCCCGCCGACCCCACCCAGAGGGGTTAGACTCGGAGAGGACGGTGCACTGCTCACCAGCGCTTCCTGGTGGACAGAGTCAGAATTTCCCAGGCAGGGGTCTGTGTGTGTGTGTGTGTGCGTGCGTGCGCGCGCGCATTTGTGTGTGAGTGCCTGCACATGTGTGTGTGCATGTGTGGGTGAGTGCATTGTGAGCATGTGTGTGAGTGCCTGCACATGTGTCTGAGTGGATGTGTGTGCGTGTGTGTGTGTGTGTGAGTGCACTGTGTGCGCGTGTGTATGTGTGTGTTAGTGCCTGCACATGTGTCTGAGTGAATGTGTCTGTGAGTGTGTGTGTGTGTGAGTGCATTGTGAGCATGTGTATGAGTGTCTGCACATGTGTCTGAGTGAATGTCTGTGCATGTGTGTGTGCATGTGTGAGTGCAGTGTGTGCATGTGTGTGCATGAATGCCTGCATGTGCGAGTGAATGTGTGTGCCTGTGTGAGTGCATGTGAATGTGTGTGAGTGCATTGTGTGCGTGTGTGAGTGCCTGCACGTGTGTGGGTGAATGTGTGTGCATGTGAATGTGAGAACATGTGTGGGTGCACGTGTATGTGTGTGGGGTGCCTGCACATGTGTGTGTGTGTGCGTGTGTGAGCATGTGTGTGTGTGCCTGTGAGTAAGTGTGAATGTATGTGCATGTGTGAGTGCATTGTGTGCATGTGCACGTGGATGCCTGCACGTGTGCGAGTGAATGTGTGTGCATATGAGTGTGTGAGTGTATGTGCATGTGTGAGTGACTGCATTGTGTGCCTGTGTGTGCATGAGTGCCTGCACGTGTGTGTGAGCGAATGTGTGTGCATGTGGGTGAGTGTGTGTGTGAGTGCATGTGCATGTGTGAGTGCACTGGGAGCATGTGCGGGCGTGTCTGCATGTGTGTGGGTTAATGTGTGTGATAGTTCATGTGTATGTGTGTGCACGAACATGTGTGTGAGTGGGTGTGTGTGTGAGTGCATGTGCATGTGTGAGTGCATTGGGAGCATGTGCGTGCGTGTCTGCATGTGTGTGGGTTAATGTGTGTGATAGTTCATGTGTATATGTGTGCGCAAACATGTGTGTGAGTGGGTGTGTGTGAGTGTGTGTGCATGTGTGTATGTGTGCGCACGTGTGTGAGCGGATGTGTGTGCATGTGTGTATGTGTGCACACGTGTGTGAGCGTGTGTGCACGCGTGTGCGCACATTTGTGTGAGCGGATGTGTTGTGCGTGCGTGTGTATGTGTGCACACATGTGTGAGTGGATGTGTTGTGCATGCGTGTGTATGTGTGCACACGTGTGTGAGCGTGTGCGTGTGTGTGCACACATGTGTGAGCGGATGTGTTGTGCGTGCGTGTGTATGTGCGCACACGTGTGTGAGCGTGTGTGTGCCGGGCTCAGCGTCCCGGGCTGGGCAGAGCGGACACGCCGCCTCCCGGGCCGGCTTCCCGCCCCTTCCAGGAACGGGCGTCTGTGAGCTCCTGATGGGAAACAGATGGGCCAGCACGGCCCAGAGCGTGTGAATCATCGGAGGGAAGACGGCTCCTGGTCCCGCCGGCCGCAGGCCCGGCTGGGGCCGCCCTGCCCCCGCGGGGACACCCCGATGGGGGGCCGTGGCACCCCACCCCACACGCTCCGTCCGCTCCCTCTCGGGCGCTGCCACAGACGCGGAGGCTGGGGCTCCGGGAACCCGGGGTCCAAGCTCATGCGTCCGAACACGGTGGCCACCAGCCACGCGTGGCTGTTTGGGTGCAATGCCAGCCCGGCCGGCGTGGCTCTGTGGCTGAGCGTCGACCTGTGAACCAGGAGGTCAGGGTTCGATTCCCAGTCAGGGCCGGCTCCATCCCCAGTGTGGGGTGTGCAGGAGGCAGCCGACCCATGATTCTCTCTCCTCATGGATGTTTCTCTCTCTATCTCTCCCCTTCCTCTCTGAAACCCATTTAAAATATATATATTTAAATAAAGAAATAAATGAGTCATATAAGTTGCACCCCGGCTGGTGTGGCTCCGTGGCTGAGCATCCACGGAGGAACCAGGAGGTCCGAGTTCGATTCCAGGTCAAGAGCACAGGCCCGGGTGGCGGGCTCCATCCCCAGTGGGGGGCGTGCAGGAGGCAGCCGATCCATGATTCTCTCTCCTCACGGATGTTTCTGTCTCTCTCTCTCTCTCTCCCCCTCTCCCCTTCTCTCTCTGACATCAGTAAAAACAGAATCCTATCTAATAAAGAGGGGATGTGCAAATGGGCTGTCCCTCAAAGATGCAGCACCACAGCGGAGGTGGGGGGGGGGGGTTCCGTAACACAAGATGGCCCCGTCCACAGCGGAGGCGGAGTTCCCCTGATGAGCCTTAACGAGCAATCAGCAGGGACCTGCCCCGGTGGGGCTTGACGAGGGACCTCAGACTGCTCCCCACCCCCACCCCAGCACCGGGCCTGGGGCCCTGAGGCTGTGCCCCCTGCCCGGCGGGGCTTGACAGGGGTGGGCCTGGCCGGGTCTGGATATCGAACAATTTCAAGGTGCATGCAGGTGGGCAAGGACTTGACTCTGGTCTCCCATGGCCCGCCCCAGACTCTGACAGGAGGGAGATTTTCGTATACATTTTACTAATTTTTCCCCCCCACCTCTGACGCTTCTATGATAGCAATATTAAAATATTTCCTCTAATTCATCCCCTTTTAATGTGCACGGATTTCGTGCCCCGGGCCACTCGTTTTAAATAAATAAACATAGCCCTAGCCAGTTGTGGCTCAGTGGATAGAGCATCGGCCTGCAGACTGAAGGGTCCCGGGTTTGATTCCCGGTCAGGGAACATGCCTGGGTGGCGGGCTGGATCCCCAGTAGGGGGCGTGTGCAGGAGACAGTCGATCCAGGATTCTGTCTCATTATGGATGTTTATCTCTCTCTCCCTTCCTCCTTGTAAAATAATCAATAAAAGCCAAAACCGGTGTGGCTCAGCTGATAGAGCGTCAGCCTGCGGTGGACTGGAAGGTCCCGGATTCGATTCCGGTCAAGGTCATGTGCCTTGGTTGTGGGCACATCCCCAGTAGGGGGTGTGCAAGAGGCAGCTGGTCAATGTTTCTAACTCTCTATCCCTCTCCCTTCCTCTCTGTAGAAAATCAATAACATATATATATTTTTTAAGTTAAAAAAAAAAAATTCTGTGCCCTGACTGGGGATCGAACCCTGACCTTCTGGTTCACAGATTGACGCTTCTTCAATCACTGAGCCGCGCCGGCCGGGCCCCCAGAGTTTTCAAAGAGGAAATAGTAATATTGATACAACTGCTGGCTTGCGTCAGCCTTGGGGGATTGCTGTCGGAAGCTTTTATGACTCAGTTACAGTAGTCTTCACAGGAAATATGAGAGGAAATGATCACGACCACGGATTTGGCATTGCCTTCTCACTCCGAGGGGCCGGAGGACGGCGATCTCTGAACGCACAACCGTCTGGCCACTCCGTGTATTTGTATCTCAAATGGGCCCCAAGGGTATTCTGGACTTTGGCGGGAGATCAGCCCCCGTTTGCCCTGAGCTTTCTATCAGCCAGTGTGAAGGGGAACACTGATCAGGTGCTCGATGTATAATGTCTTTGATATCCAATCGATGAGGCGCTCAAGAGAAGCACACGGAGCAGCCAGATGATTATGCGTTCAGAGATCATCACCATCTGGCCGCTCAGTGTGTGTGTGTGTGTGTGTGTGTGAGAGGCCCGGTGCATGTATTCGTGCATGGGTGGGGTCCAGCCAGCCTGCCCAGGGGGAGGGGACGTGGGCGGTTGGCCGGCCTGCCTGCTGGTCGAACTCCTGGTCGAGGGGACCATGTGCATATTAGCCTTTTATTCTATAGCACATGTGTCAAACACAAGGCCCGTGGGCCAAATCCAGCCCGCCAGGCCTTGCAATGTGGCCCGCACCGCGCTGTCATCACTGCACTCCGCTGTCAGTTTATGACATTGTCAGTTTATGACTGTTCAGTAAACCATTTGGCCCGCGATTCAGGCTGGATTTTAGATTTTGGCCCCTTCTCTGACTGAGTTCGACACCCCTATTCTATAGGATGTACACGAAGTGGCCAGAGTATAATGCGTTCAGAGATCATCCTCATCTGGCCACTCCGTGTAGATAGAGCATATAAAAGTAAAAATAAATTAGTTTTAAAGTGGAAAAAAAAAACAAACCCTTTTATTCCTGAGATGTTTGTCGACGTTTTAATGTTATTATTTATTAATATTAATATTATTGATTAATGCTGAAACCGGTTTGGCTCAGTGGATAGAGCGTCGGCCTGCGGACTGAAGGGTCCCAGGCTCGATTCCGGTCAAGGGGCATGTATTATACCTTGGTTGCGGGCACATCCCCAGTGGGGGGTGTGCAGGAGGCAGCTGGTCGATGTTTCTCTCTCATCGACGTTTCTAACTCTCTATCTTTCTCCCTTCCTCTCTGTATAAAATCAATAAAATATATATATATATATAAAGAAAAAGAAAAGGGGATCCATGCGGGAGGGCATGGGGCGGGGAGGTCCGTGCAGGAGGGCGAGGGGAGGGTCCAGCAGCCAGCAGGGCCTGGAGCCCCAGCACACGCAGCCCCTCTGAGGCCCCCCCTCCGCCCCCCGTCCGCCCCAGGGAAGCCCCGGGCACACACAGCCCCTCTGAGGCCCCCCCCGCCCCCCGTCCGCCCCAGGGAAGCCCCGGGCACTCGCAGCCCCTCTGAGGCCCCCCCGCCCCCGTCTGCCCCAGGGAAGCCCCGGTTCCTGCACATCGGCGAGGAGATCGACGGCGTGGACATGCGGGCCGAGGTGGGGCTGCTGAGCCGCAACCTGGTGATCGAGGGCGAGATGGAGGCGGCCTGCTACCCCTACGCCAGCCACCTCTGCAGCTTCTTCGACTTCGACACCTTCGGGGGCCACATCAAGGTGGGGAGGGCCCGCGGCCACGGCCCTGCCCAGGGCTCCCCGGACCCCAGGCTCAGCGGGCGGGGGCGAGGGAGAGGGGCCGGGGCCCGAGAGCCTGCTGGAGGGCGGAGGAGTCTTAGGTTCCAACCACCGGCTGCTGTCCGCCCATCGGGACTGGGGCATGGGAGATGGGCACCAAGGGGGACAGCTCCCTACGCCCCACCCACCAGCCCCTCCAGCCACACCAGTCCCACACTGGCCACGCCAGCCACATCAGCCACACCGGCCACACCAGCCACACCAGTCCCACCAGCCACACCAGCCCCTCCAGCCACACCAGTCCCACCAGCCCCTCCAGTCCCACCAGCCACACCAGCCCCTCCAGCCACACCAGTCCCACACTGGCCACGCCAGTCCCACCAGCCCCACCAGCCACGCCAGTCCCACCAGCCCCACCAGCCACAACAGTCCCACCAGCCACACCAGCCACAACAGTCCCACCAGCCACACCAGTCCTGCCCACGCCGGTCCCACGGAGCGCCTCCGGACCCTCCCCGCCGTCTCTCCGCAGTTCGCCCGGGGCTTCGCGGCGGCGCACCTGGAGGGCGTGGAGCTGCGGCACATGGGGCAGCAGCTGGTGGGCCAGTACCCCATCCACTTCCACCTGGCCGGCGACCTGGACGCGCGCGGGGGCTACGACCCGCCCACCTACGTGCGGGAGCTGTCCATCCACCACACCTTCTCCCGCTGCGTGACCGTGCACGGCTCCAACGGGCTGCTGGTGAGGCCCCGGGGCTCCCTCCCTCCGCCCTCCCTCCGCCCTCCCTCCTTCCCTCCCTCCCTCCCTTCCTCCCCCCTCCCTCCCTCCACACACCCTCCCTCCCTCCTCCCTCCTTCCCTCCCCCCTCCCTCCGCCCGGGGCCTGTCCATCCACCACACCTTCTCCCGCTGCGTGACCGTGCACGGCTCCAACGGGCTGCTGGTGAGGCTCCAGGGGGCAGGGGCTCCGAGCCTCCCTCCCTCCCTCCTGCCCTCCCGCCCGCCCGCCACGCAGGCCCTCCCGGGTCCCCCTCCCTCCCCTGGGGGTCAGGTGGCCTCCGGACAGCAGCTGCCAGCCAAAGAGGAGAACACGGCTGGCTCCTGGCCAGAGGGCACCCAGACAGGTCCGGACAAAGCCACCACGGTGGCAGGGCCGAGGCAGAGGCGATTAGGGGCAATCAGGCCTTCAGGGGAGGGCAGTTAGGGGCGATCAGACCGGCAGGGGAGGGCGGTTAGGGGCAATCAGGCCTTCAGGGGAGGGCAGTTAGGGGCGATCAGGCAGGTGGGGGAGGGCGGTTAGGGGCGATCAGGCCGGCAGGGGAGGGCAGTTAGGGACGATCAGGCAGGCAGGGGAGGGCAGTTGTGGGTAATCAGGCAGGCAGGGAGGGTGGTTAGGGGCGATCAGGCAGGCAGGGAGGGTGGTTAGGGGCGATCAGGCCGGCAGGGGAGGGCAGTGAGGGGAGATCAGGCAGGGGAGGGCAGTTAGGGGTGATCAGGCTGGCAGGGGAGGGCAGTGAGGGGAGATCAGGCCCGCAGGGGAGGGCAGTGAGGGGAGATCAGGCAGGGGGGGGGCAGTTAGGGGCGATCAGGCCAGCAGGGGAGGGCAGTTAGGGGCGATCAGGCAGGGGAGGGCAGTTAGGGGCGATCAGGCCGGCAGGGGAGGGTGGTTAGGGGCGATCAGGCAGGCAGGGGAGGGCGGTTAGGGGTGATCAGGCAGGCAGGGGAGGGCAGTTAGGGGCAATCAGGCAAGTGGGGGAGGGCGGTTAGGGGTTACCAGGCCAGGAGTTACCAGGCCGGCAGGGGAGGGCAGTGAGGGGCGATCAGGCAGGCAGGGGAGGGTGGTTAGGGGCGATCAGGCAGGCAGGGGAGGGCGGTTAGGGGTGATCAGGCAGGCAGGGGAGGGCAGTTAGGGGCAATCAGGCAGGTGGGGGAGGGCGGTTAGGGGTTACCAGGCCAGGGGTTACCAGGCCGGCAGGGGAGGGCAGTTAGGGGCGATCAGGCCGGCAGGGAGGGTGGTTAGGGGCGATCAGGCAGGCGGGGGAGGGTGGTTAGGGGTGATCAGGCCGGCAGGGGAGAGCAGTTCGGGGCGATCAGGCAGGCAGGGGAGGGCAGTTAGGGATGATCAGGCAGGCAGGGGAGGGCAGTTGTGGGTAATCAGGCAGGCAGGGAGGGTGGTTAGGGGCGATCAGGCCAGCAGGGAGGGCATGCTTTCCATGCTTTATCCCTCTTCCCAGCCCTTGGAGCCTCGGCCGGAACGGCTCCAGCTGGTCGGGACCTACTTGTCCCTCCCCAGGCCGAACTCTGGGGCCCGGCCCACCCCCACCTCCACCCCGTGCTCCCCGCGGAGCCCGGGGGCCGCGGTGACAGCCCCCGCCCCCCGCAGGTGAAGGACGTGGTGGGCTACGACTCCCTGGGCCACTGCTTCTTCACGGAGGACGGGCCCGAGGAGCGCAACACCTTCGAGCACTGCCTGGGGCTGCTGGTGAAGGCCGGCACGCTGCTGCCCTCCGACCGCGACAGCCGCATGTGCCGGGCCATCACCGAGGACGCCTTCCCCGGCTACGTGCCCCGGCCCCGGCAGGACTGCAAGTGAGTGAGGGCCCCCGCCACGCCGGCCACGGCCACGGCCACGGCCGCCCG
>CAJEUD010000059.1:27500-31272 GCA_903992545.1 Pipistrellus pipistrellus
CGGGCTACTCGGAGCACATTCCCCTGGGCAGGTTCCACAACAACCGGGCGCACTCCAACTACCGGGTGAGTCTCCCGGCCCCGGCCGGCCGCCGAGGCCGGGGCTGCAGGGGCAGGCGTGGGGCCGGGGGCGCGGGGGACAGGGGCATGGGGAGTCCTGGGTGTCAGGCTGGCCCGCCGGCTCAGCCCCTGATGGTGCGGTGAGAGACCATGGCCCCCAGGGGAGAACAGACACGTTCAGGGTCAAAAACAAAAGGAGAGCCAATGAGGGTGTAGACCAAAGGAGAGAGATCTTCAGTGTGACCTGTGCTGCTGGGTGAAAGGGTGGATGGGTGGGTGGGTGGGTGGATAGTGGATGGAAGGAAGGAATGGGGAAGGATGGTTAGATAGGTGGATGGATGAATGGGTGGATGGAAGCATGGATGGATGGGTGTAAGGATAGATGGAAGGATAGATGGAAGGAAGGAATGAGGAAGGAAGGAAGGAATGAGGAAGGAAGGAAGGAAGGAAGGAAGGAAGGAAGGAAGGAAGGAAGGAAGGAAAGAGAAGGATGGGTGGATGGAGGGATGGATGGAGGGATGGATGGGTGGGTGGGTGGGTGGGTGGGTGGATGGATGGATGGATGGATGGAAGGATAGATGGATGGATGGGTTGATGGATGAATGGATGGGTGGGTGGGTGGGTGGATAGATAAGTGGGTGGGTGGGTAGATGGATGGCTGGATGGGTGGGTGGATGGATGGGTGGGTGGATGGATGGGTGGGTGGATAGATGGATGGATGGATGCATGGGTGGAAGGATGGATGGAAGGATGGATGGGTGGAAGGATGGATGGATGGATGGATGGATGGGTGGATGGATGGATGGATGGGTGGTGGATAGATGGATGGATGGTGGATGGATGGGTGGATGGATGGGTGGATGGATGGGTGGTGGGTGGATAGATGGATGGATGGATGCATGGGTGGGAGGATGGATGGAAGGATAGATGGGTGGGTGGATGGAAGAATAGATGGATGGGCTTGGCAGGCTAGGTAGGGCTGGGCAGGCTGGGCAGACAGAGGACCACGGTGGGGCCATGTCCCAGAAGCTAAGAGAGCGGCGATCTCCCGGGGCCGAGGACAGAGGCGAGGGGGCCGTGGTGCTGCCCCACGGAGAACAGCATGGGCCTCGGGGTACGTTCCGAAGCTGACATGGGCCCCGGGGGGCTGTCCCCGTACGGAACGGGCCATCAGCTATTGGGAGGGGGTGGGGACAGTGCATGGGCTGCTCACCCCGAGGGCCTTCCCACAAGAGGGGGGTGAGCCATGCTGGACCCGGATGTGGGAGAAGTTGGGACAGTGAGGCTGTGGGGAGATCCACGGGCCCGTGTGGAGGGGTGGCCTGGAGGCCTCAGTTCCCACTGGTGCATCCTGGGAGCAGAGCTGGTTTGGGGTGACGTGTGAGACGGCACAGCGAGGTGGGGCGTGAGGAGGTGCCTGGCCTGCAGGGCAAGCCAACGTGTGCCTGATTGTCTACCCCCCACACCCCGCAGGCTGGCATGATCATAGACAACGGCGTGAAAACCACCGAGGCCTCCGCCAAGGACAAGCGGCCCTTCCTCTCGATCATCTCTGCCAGGTAATCAGCCTCGGGATTCTCGGGTAAGCCCTGTTCCATCATCCATCTATCCATCCATCCACCCATCTATCCAGCCACCCATCCATCCACTCATCCATCCATCCATCCATCATCTATCCTTCCATCCATCTATCCATCATCCATCCATCATCCATCCATCATCCATTATCCATCCATCATCCATCCATCCATCTATCCATCCATCCATCCATTCATCCATCTATCTATCTATCATCCATCCATCTATCCATCATCTATCCATACATTATCTATCTAGCCAGCCACCAATCCATCCACCCATCCATCCATCCATCCATCATCCATCTATCTAACCAGCCACCCATCCATCCACCCATCCATCCATCCATCTATCCAGCCACCCATCCATCCATTCATCCATCCACCCATCCATCCATCATCCATCCATCATCCATACATCTACTCATCCATCTATCCATCTGTCCATCATCCATCTGTCCATCATCCATCCATCTATCCATCCATCCATCCACCATCCATCATCCATCATCCATCCATCACCCATCTATCCATCATCCATCCATCATCCATCCATCCATCATCTATCCTTCCATCATCTATCCATCCATCCATCCACCCATCATCCATCCATTATTCATCCACCCATCATCCATCCATCCATCTATCATCCATCTATCCAGCCACACATCCATCCATCCATTTATCCATCCATCATCCATCCATCATCCATCTATCCATCCATCTATCCATCCATCATCCATCCATCCATCATCCATCATCCATCTATCCAGCCAGCCAGCCACCCAGCCAGCCACCCAGCCAGCCACCCATCCATCCATCATTCATCCATCCATCCATCGTCTGCCCACCCATCCACCCATCCACCCACCCACCCATCCACTCACTGTCATTGACTCAATCAAGCATCAGGGTCTGTGGAGCACATCCTGTGTCCTGCACATTGAACTAGTTGCTGGGGGAACTGTGGTGAGAACCCAGACAGAGCAAAGTGTGAGGTTCCAGCATTTAGGGTTTCAACATTAGGGTTGAATTAGGCTTTCAGCATTAGGGATGAATTAGGGGAGAATTAGAGTTTCAGCAAAACCAACCCCTGATCAGTGAGCGGGGTGGGCTGAGACAGGCAGGTGGGAAGGAAAGAGGGAAGGAAGGGGGTCCCTGCAGTGTAAAGAGGGGGGCAGGCAGGTGTGGCTGCAAACACCTGGAGCCAGTGAGGGCCCGGGCCACGTTGAGGCCCCAGTGCCGAGGAGCTCGGTCTCTGTGAGGAGACCCCGTGGCCTGGGCTCCGTGGGCAGGGACCCTGGGGACACGGTCATGTCCTCAGAGCACATTTGTGGGGCGCACACCCCTGAGCATCCGGGCCCCACACTGCTTCCCAGCTACGAGGCTGAGGCCTGGGGTCAAGGTTACCCCCCCCCCCCCCCCCGTGAATGGATGAATGAATGGATGGATGGATGGATGGATGGATGGATGGATGGATGGAAGGATGGATGGATGGGTAGGTGGATGGATGGATGGATGGATGGATGGGTAGATGGGTGGATGGGTGGATGGAAAGATGGAAGGATGGATGGAAGAATGGATGGATGGATGGATGGATGGATGGATGGATGGATGGATGGAAGGATGGATGGATGGATAGATGGAAGGACGGATGGGTGGGTGGATGGATGGAAGGAAGGAAGGATGGATGGAAGGAAGGAAGGAAGGAAGGAAGGAAGGAAGGAAGGAAGGGTGGATGGGTGGATGGTAGGATGGATGGAAGAATGAATGGATGGATGGATGGATGGATGGATGGAAGGATGGATGGATGGATGGATGGATAGATAGATGGAAGGATGGATGGGTGGATGGATGGATGGAAGGAAGGATGGATGGATGGATGGATGGATGGATGGATGGATGGATGGAAGGAAGGAAGGATGGATGGATGGATGGATGGATGGATGGATGGATGGATGGATAGATGGGTAAATGAATGGATGGATAGGTGGATGGGTGGATGGGTGGATGGGTGGATGGATGGAGAGCTGACACCTCCTTCCTGGCCCCGAGGTGGCATCGCAAGCCAGGCATGGCCTGCCTGGCCTTCTCTGACCTCTGCCCGCTGGGGCGGGGTGCTCCTCCTGCAGTGAG
>CAJEUD010000059.1:31772-69272 GCA_903992545.1 Pipistrellus pipistrellus
CCTCCTCCTCCTCCTCCTCCTCCTCCTCCTCCTCCTCCCGGATCCATGCCCTCCTCCCCCCGGGGCCCATGCGCACCGTGTCCCGGAGCCGCCCAGGCCCGGCGCGCGGAGAACAAGGCCCCATTCGAGTGCCCGGAGCCCGGGCTCAGGTCACGCATCGCGGCCTGCGGGCCGGGCCTTTCCCACGGCCCACAGGACGGGTGTCCGCTTTCGCCCGCGAGGAGGGGCCGGTGGGGACAGGAGCGCGGGGGGCGGGGGGGTCCCGTGGGGAAAGCCCAGCCGCGCCCGCGGTGCCATCCCGCTCAGAGGAGCCGAAGGCAGCCGGCCATCCGCCCGCTGCTGGCCCTGATCCCCCCTTCCTCCAGCTGATGGACAGACGTAAACCCCACCTGCGGCCAGAGGTTCCTGAGCTCTGCACCACCCACCAGCACCTGCCAAACACCCTGAGCCCCCGATTCCTAAGCCCCTAGGTCCCTAACCATCAATCAGCGCGCGCTGAGTGCCCTACGCCCCGCCCCCTCTCCTTCAAGGTGCGTGTACCCCGGCCCTCGCTCTCTTCCGCCCCCTCCATGGAAGCAGCCGTCAGGGGTACCCTTCCCGCCAATCAAGCCCCTGTGTGTCCTGCCATCCGGGTCTCCGGCGACCTTCTCTGGTTAATCTATCAGCCGGGGTGGCCCGGGGGCCGGGGATGGGGACCCTCAGGCCTGTCCCCCCAGCCCCCGGGGGCAGCCAGGGTGTCCCGGGGCCTGCAGGGCCTGGGATGGAGACGGAGGCCGCGGCCACAGGCTGGGAGCTGGATCCTGTCTCATCCATCACAGCTCAGTTCCCAGGTCCGCACGATGCCCTGCTGGGGGCGCTCAGACGGCTCCCCGGGGAGGGCCGGTGCCCAAATGGCCTCTTCTCTGCGCCAGGCCCTGCCCGGAGTCGGGGACCCCGCGCGCGCTGCTGGGGTGGACGGCCCGCGTGTCCATGCGCAGCTTCTTCCATCCCTGAGTGCTCACAGCAGTCCCGAGACACCACGGTCTGTCGACGTGGTCCCCAAATTCCACTCGAACACGAGGGGGGCGGGGGCAGCTTTTGGCCCTGGAGCTGGGTTTCAGCACCTCCTGGGAGTCGAACCCCAGCCGTGGGAAGCCGGGACGGGAGCCGTGGGTGCACAGGGCAGGCAGTCTCTCCGCGGGGGCCGCAGCTGGAGGGCCCCTGCCCTCGCCGGTCCCCGTGGCCCGGAGCTGGGGCATTCGGTGAGAGGGCCCGGGCACCCTGTGTGCAGGCAGTGCCCCGGGCTCCGCACAGCGGCTGGCGGGTGTTATCTGGAAGCCGGGGGTCCCCCGCCAGCGGTGGCTCGGTCCCCGAGTTTGCAGAGAAAAGCCAGGGTGCCATCGCCTCTCCGCCTGTCCTGGCTCCGTCACACCTGCAGGGGTCCCCAGCGCGTCACCTGCACAGGGAGAGGGAGGAACAGGGTGAGTCTCGCCTACGGAGGGGGCCTGCGTCCTGTTTTCTTCATCTTTTTGTTCTTAGATTATTTTTTTTTAAATATATTTTACTGATTCTTTTACACAGAGGAAGGGAGAGGGGTAGAGAGCTAGAAATATGGATGAGAGAGAAACACCCATCAGCTGCCTCCTGCACACACACCCCCTCCCCCACTGGGGATGTGCCCGCAACCAACGTACATGCCCCTGACCGGAATCGAACCCGGGACCTTTCAGTCCGCAGGCCGACGCTCTATCCATGGAGCCAAACCGGTTTCAGCCTTAGATTATTATTATTTTTTTATTTATTTTATTTTTTTAAATATATTTTATTGATTTTTTACAGAGAGGAAGAGAGAGGGATAGAGAGTTAGAAACATCGGTGAGAGAGAAACATCGATCGGCTGCCTCCTGTACACCCCACCACTGGGGATGTGTCCGCAACCAAGGTCCATGCCCTTGACCGGAATCGAACCCGGGACCTTTCAGTCCGCAGGCCGATGCTCTATCCACTGAGCCAAACCGGTTTCAGCCTTAGATTATTATTATTATTTTTATTATTTTTTATTTTTTAAAATATATTTTATTGATTTTTTACAGAGAGGAAGAGAGAGGGATAGAGAGCTAGAAACATCGATGAGAGAAAACCATCGACCAGCTGCCTCCTGCACACCTCGTACTGGGGATCTGCCCGCAATCAATGTACATGCCCTTGACCGGAATCGAACCTGGGACCTTTCAGTCCGCAGGCCGACGCTCTATCCACTGAGCCAAACCAGTTTCGGCCTTAGATTATTTTTTAAATGTACTTTTCAGTTACAGCATTTATATTCTATAGTTTCAGGTGATCGGTAATAGTGATGGGCGTTTACGTAGCTTAGGGAGTGACTGCCCCGTACCCGCCTGACACCGCCCTCTCATCCTAGTTACAGTGTTACTGACCATATTCCCAACATCCTGTTTAAGGGGACCAGACGTCCTGCTTTGGGTGGGGACAGTCCCGATTTTTAACAATTTGTCTTCTTTCCAAAAATCGGGACTTTTTGCCGAAACCGGTTTGGCTCAGTGGATAGAGCGTCGGCCTGCGGACTGAAGGGTCCCGGGTTCGATTCCGGTCAAGGGCATGTATGTACCTTGGTTGCGGGCACATCCCCGGTGGTGGGTGTGCAGGAGGCAGCTGATCGATGGTT
Source organism: Pipistrellus pipistrellus (assembly GCA_903992545.1). NCBI lineage: Eukaryota > Metazoa > Chordata > Mammalia > Chiroptera > Vespertilionidae > Pipistrellus > Pipistrellus pipistrellus. Next base: position 34,435 of record CAJEUD010000059.1, read on the forward strand.
CTCTCTCATTGATATTTCCAACTCTCTATCCCTCTCTCTTCCTCTTTTTGTAAAAAAAATCAATAAAAATATATTAAAAGAAAAACAGAATGATCGCACAGCCCAGGTCATTCCCCAGCCGGGGTCCAGGTACCGCTGGGTGGATGGGGGTGATGGGAGAAGGGAGCGAGCGGCCTGTGTGCTTCTAAGCATCTCTCGGTGCCCCCGAGGCTCAGATTAGAACGAGGGGGGGGAGGGCAGAGGGGGGGCCTACGCTCAGGGCGAGGAGGCCAGGGCTGGTGTGAGAGCCCCAGGCAGGTAGGTGTGCAGCCCACCAGGCGGCCCAGAACGGGGTCTGCTGGCACCTGCTGCGGCCGGAAGCCGGCTGGAGGTCAGGAGGCCTCTGGCAGCAGGTCAGAGGGCACGGCCTTCCTCCCGGCTCATCCCGGCTCCTCCTGGCTCCCCGGCTCCTGTTCCCAGCTCCCAGATGCGCGCACAAACCCAGGAAGGGCAGATACGGGGATGTTTGCACAGCGGACACAGGCCCCTCTCCTCCCTGCTCCCCTCGGCTCCCCCGGCTCCCCCCGCTCCCCCCCCCTCCCGTTCCCAGACGCGCACAAACTCAGGAAGGGCCCAAGCCGGTGCGGCTCAGTGGATAGAGCGTCGGCCTGTAGACGGAAGGGTCCCAGGTTCGATTCCGGGCAGGGGCATGGACCTTGGTTGCAGGCACATCCCCAATAGGGGGTGTGCAAGAGGCAGCTGATGGATGTCTCTCTCTCTCTCTCATCCATATGTCTAACTCTCTATCCCTCTCTCTTCCTCTCTGTAAACAAAATCAATAAACTATATTACAAAACACACACACACACACACACACAAAACCAGGAAGGGCAGCTGTTGGCACAGCAGACACACGCCCGCTCCTCCCTCTGCCAGGCTGGGCGCTCAGACTGCCCGCAGGTCCAGCTGTGGCTGGGGCCCTGCTTTGATCCCAGGGGCCATCCCTCCCCAGTTATTCATTTGCAGAAACCGCTCTGGCTTCCTCCACTTCAAAGGCCTCCAGGAAGCCATAAGGCCGGGCGGGCAGGGTATGTGTGTGTGTGTGGGGGGGGGGGGGGGGGGTAGGGGGGCTCCAAGGCCTGGGCTCCTGCCCTGGGTGCCTGGATTCCCCTCTGGATTGGTCACTGGATGCCCGCGGGCAGGTGCAGCCTGAGGGGAGGGGGTGGGTGTGAAGGCATGATCTTTGGGGGGGGGGGGGGAGATGGGCTCTGGGCTCTGGGCTCTGACAGACTGGTGGGAGGAGTGGCTGGACGAAGAGAGAGAAATATCAATGATAACCCAATGATACCCCCCTAACCGGTGTGGCCCAGTGGATAGAGCGTCGGCCTGCGGGCTGGAGGGTCCCGGGTTCGATTCCGGTCAAGGGCATGCACCTTGGTTGCGGGCACATCCCCGGTGAGTGGGGGGCGTGCAGGAGGCAGCTGATCGATGATTCTCTCTCATGGATGTTTCTAACTCTCTATCCCTCTCTCTTCCTCTCTGTAAAAAAAATCAACAATAATAATAAAAAAAAGCTACGTCCCTCGCCGAGGGGGCTGGACAGAAACATACTCAGAGTCGCTGGAAGTTTGCACTGGCAGGGGGTCAGGGGGCCGGGCACCCAGGTCGGCCCAGGCCTTCTGCCCAGCAGATCCCCCTCCAAGTGGAATCTCAGTGGCCTGTCTCCCCCACCCCTTGCCCCCAACCTCGGGCCTCGGCCTCATCCCCTGGGGCCACAGCCCCCGCCTGGGTCATGGCCCTCTGGCTCTGGCCTCCTTCACTGGGCTGAGCCACGGCCAGGATGCTGGCCTGGGTTCAGCCCACGCTGGCTGTGTTTGCTCAGATCTTCCAGAAGCTTCTGCTGGAAAAAGTTATCCCCCGTCTGGCACCGTAAACAGGGACAGGGCTGGGTGTGAGGGGGTGGCACGGTCAGCACGGGGCAGGCCTGCTGGACACGGCCTGCAGGGATGGGGCCTGAGCCGGCAGTCGGACATCCCCCGAGGGGGTCCCGCATTGGAGAGGCACCCAGAGCTCCCGTCCCTCCTCTCTCCTTCCCGCCTGCCAGGGGCCGTGCCGGCCAGGCCTGGAGGCCGGGGTTCGGGCACCTTGGAGTGAAGACTCAACACTGGTCCCAATAGACCGGCCGGCCTGGCTCTGTGGCTGAGCGTCCACCTAGGAACCGGGAGGTCAGGGTTCGATTCCGGGTCAGCCGATCCGTGATTCTCTCTCATCGTGGATGTTTCTTTCTTTTTAAAAATATATTTTATTGTGTTTTTTTTTTGTTTTTTTTTTTTTATGGAGAGGAAGGGAGAGGGATAGAGAGGTAGAGACATCGGATGAGAGAGAAACATCGATCAGCTGCCTCCTGCACGCCCTACACTGGGGATGTGCCTGCAACCAAGGTATATGCCCTTGACCGGAATCGAACCTGGGACCCTTCAGTCCGCAGGCCGACGCTCTACCCACTGAACCACACCGGTTAGGGCATCCTTGATATTTCTATCTCTTTCTCCTTCTGGAATAAATAAAAACATTTATATATATATATATATATATATATATATATATATATATATACACACACACACACACACACACACACACACACACACACATACACACACACACACACACACACACACACACACATATATATATGAGCCTGGCTGGCGGGGCTGCTCATTGGAATGAATTCCCAGGGGGATGGCTTGCCACTCTGATTGGCCAGCCCCTGGCCTCCCAACCTTGTCATTGGCCCACACCTCCTAGGGGGCGGGCTCTGGTGGCCACAAGGGCGAGTGTGTGGTGGGGTCGGAGGTCAGCAGCGGTGTGGGCTGTGGTCGCAGGGGGCAGAGGTCCCTGAGCAGACAGGGGGGCGGGGGGGGGGGAGAGGGGAGGAAGAGGCCTGTGCACCCAGCAGGGGTCACGCAGATGGTGGGGGGGGGGGGGGTGGCGGGGGAGGGAGGCTGCACACAGACAGACCCAGCGGTGTGACCCGGCCACGGCCCTCGGGGGCCTCGGAGGAGGCGGCCCCCCGCCCCCCTTGCTCTGAGAGGCCGGGAGACCTGCTCTGGGGACCAGCTTCCTGCCCCCCTCCTCCTGCCCGGGCCCCCCCCCAACCCCGCCCCAGGGCAGGCTGCACCCTCACCCTCGGGGCCGGCCGAGCTGCCAGAGCGTTTGAAGTCCCCGCCAGGGCCTGTGGGGCCGCAGCCGGAGCCGGGCTGGCTGCGGGCCAGGCCACCACCTGCCAGGCCCACCACCTGCCCGGCCAGGTGCCTGCGTCCCCGCCAGCAGCTGCTGACCCGGCCCTGCCTGGCAGCTCCAGGAAAGGGGGCGGGGGCGGGGGGGGGAAGCTGCGGGCTCCCCTCCCTGAGGCCTCGGGCCCGGGTTCGAGGCTCTGCTGCCCACGTTGGTGGGAGAAGGACCTCGATGTGAGCCTCCTGCCTCTTCCTGGAAACCCCGAGTCCCCGAGTGAGTTCAAGGGCAGCTGTGCTTCCCCGCGGGCTCTGGCTGAGCCCCCGGATTGGGAGGGGATGAGGGGGTGCGGGGAGGCCAGCCCCTTCCTCCCCCACAACCTCAGAGCGAGAGCGAGGAGTGGGGGGAGGGGAGGCCTGTGGGGGGTGATGAGGCCGGGTCCCGGAAAGCCACCTCGGTCCTCCCAGACACCATGGGGTCCCGCGCGGTTCCGTCTCGGGGTCACAGGATAGACGCCCCTGTTCTGTTCCATCGGCCATGTCCCTCGCCGAGGTCGGAAGGCCGGCCGGCCGGCCCACCTGCCATGCGTGGTGCGGAGCCCTCGGCCGGCCGGCCGGCGCGGGGACCACGTGCCCCGTGTCCCTGCAGGAGGGTCTGAGCGGGAAGGCCATGACGCCAGGCTCTGTGCACGTGGTGACACGGAGGGCGGCGGTGCTCAGGGCCCACACGTGGGAAGTACCTGAGGCAACATGGAAACCCCCCTGTGTCCCACTCCAAGACTATCCCTCGATCATTCATCTATCATCCATCCACCCTTTCACCATCCATCCATCCATCCATTATCCATCCATCATCCATCCATCCATCATCCATCCATCATCCATCCATCATCCACCATCCATCATCCATCCATCCATCCATCCATAATCCATCCATCATCCATCATCCATCATCCATCCATCATCCATCCACCCATTCACCATCCATCCATCCATCCATCCATCATCCATCATCCATCCATCATCCATCCACCCATTCACCATCCATCCATCATCCATCATCCATCATCCATCATCCATCCATCATCCATCCATCATTCATCCATCATTCATTCATCATCCATCCATCATTCACTCATCATCCATCCATCATCCATCATTCATCCACCATCCATCCATCATCCATCCACCATCCATCCATCATCCATCCACCCATTCACCATCCATCCATCATCCATCCATCATTCATCCATCATCCATCCATAATCCATCCATCATTCATCCATCATCCATCTATCCATCATCCATCCATCCATCCACCCATTCACCATTCATCCATCCATCATCCATCCATTATCCATCCATTCATCCATCCATACATCATCCATCCATCATCCATCCATCATCCATCCATTATCCATCCATCCATCCATTCATCATCCATCCATCCATCCTTTCATCTTTCACCCATCCATCCATCCATCCATCCATTCATCTATCCATTCACCATCCATCATCCATCCATCATCCATCCATCCATCCATTCACCCTTAGCTCGGGTGCCAGGGGGTGGGTTTCATTATCTAAATTCAGCCAGGTGCAAGGAACAGGCGCAATTATCCGGACCCAGCCAGGAGCGACGATTACAAAGAGGCCACAAGAATAAAGCATCACCGCTTGATCTTTACCCATGATTTTCCACAATTCCCTTTGTTTTAACCTCTAGTAAAACTCCCGGGAATCACACGGTATAAAATAAACACCCTGCAACTGGCTCTGCCGCACTGTCCCTCCATCCGAGGGCCAGCTGTCCCACCTGGCCCCAGCTTTCCCTACTGTCTCTGTGTCCGGCTCATTTTCTCAATAACCTGTCGCCCCTACTCAGGACTCCTGCCCGCGCTCTAGCCACACTGGACGCGGGAAAGAGAGAAATATGGCCGAAACCGGTGTGGCTCAATGGATAGAGCGTCGGTCTGCGGACTGAAAGGTCCCGGGTGCGATTCCGGTCAAGGGCATGTATCTTGGTTGCGGCCATATCCCCAGTAGGGGGGGGGGGGCGTGCAAGAGGCAGCTGATTGATGATTCTCTCTCATCGATGTTTCTAACTATCTCTCTCCCTTCCTCTCTGTACACAGTCAATAAAACATATTATAAAAAAATAAAATTAAAATAAAAGTAGCTCCAGAGCTAAAATCTGTTTAATCTGTTTACAAGGAACACCAATCTTAAAACATCGTTTAAAGAGAGAGAGAGAGAGAGAGAGAGAGAGAGAGAGAGAGAGAGAAATGTTTATCGTCAGACTCCACTTGCTGGGCGTGTGAGCGTGGGCCAGTCAGTGACCGACCATCCCCGGGCCCCAGAAAAGATCCAGCATCCAGGACACTCCCTGTGTGCCCAGCGTCCCTTGGGGGTAGCTCTCCACCCCATGTCCCACCACCAGCAGAACTGGGACCTTTCAGTCCGCAGGCCGACGCTCTGTCCACTGAGCCACACTGGTTAGGGTGCCCTGCCCTCTCTCTCTCTCTTTTTAAAAAAAAATATATTTTATTGGTTTTTTACAGAGAGGAAGAGAGAGGGAGAGAGTCAGAAACATCGATGAGAGAGAAACATCGACCAGCTGCCTCTTGCACACCCCCCCCACTGGGGATGTGCCCGCAACCAAGGCACATGCCCTTGACCGGAATCGAACCTGTGACCTTTCAGTCCGCAGGCCGCCGCGCTATCCACTGAGCTACACCAGCCTCGGCCCCATGGCTTTATTTTCCTACGTTCGTTTTAGAACTGTTTTGCCCAGTAAGTCGGAAGACTTAACATTCTCTTGGGAATTCCCACTATCATGGCACCGGATCTTTTTATTATTATTATTATTGATTTTTTTACAGAGAGGAAGAGAGAGGGATAGAGAGTCAAAAACATCGATGAGAGAGAATCACCCATCAGCTGCCTCTTGCACACCCCCCACTGAGGATGTGCCCGCAACCAAGGCCCATGCCCTTGACCGGAATCGAACCCGGGACCCTTCAGTCCTCAGGCCAACGCTCTATCCACTGAGCCACACTGGTTAGGGCACCCTGCCCTCTCTTGCCTGTGGACTTTGGGGTCCTCCTCCTCCTGCCCTTGGGGCACCCCACCTCCACCGGTCCCGGCGTCTGAGGGCCACCGGGGAGCACGCCCGCCGGCCGGGTGGCCGGGCCCACATCTGGGCTGCAGATGCGCCCGCAGTGAGCCCGTCGCAGAGCCTGAGCCATTTCACACAAAAACAAAAAATATCTAAACACCTGCCAGCTCAGGTCCACAGCCCCGCCTGGGGCTTCGGGCACAGCCTCCTCCCCCTCCCGCCCTCCCTCCCTCCCTCCCCCTCGGAGGAGGACCGGGGAGAAGGGAGCGGGCTCGGAGGTGCCCCTGGCCGTGACCCCGTGTTCTGGGAGAGCAGCCGAGCGCTCCCGGGAGCCATCCTCCCTCCGTCTGAGGGACAGGGACCGCTTTGTCCGGTGAGGAGTGCAGGCCTGGTGGCCGCCCGGGGGGCGAGGGGCCCCAGACAGCCGCCGCCGCCAGGCCCGCTCCTGCCTGACCACTGGCCTCCGTCCAGGGCAGGAACCCGCTGGTGTTCCCACAGCGACAGGAAGCGGCTCCGGCTTCCTGGCCGGGCCCCCTGGGGCTCCCCTGGGGCAGCCACGGCCCCCCCACGCCCCAGGCTGGTCCGTCCAGGGCACCTGGGCAAACACGGGAGCTGCAGAGCCCGGGCCTCCCACGCCTCGGGCTGGCACCCCAGCGACCCAGCAGGCACCGTGCGCCCCCCTCCCTCCGGGCGGCCTGGTTATGCCAGGCGGTGCACAGAGACCGCAGTGCACGCTGGGAAACTCCCGGGTGCAGAGCAGCCCTCTGGCTCTGGAGAGAGACCGCAGTGCACGCTGGGAAACTCCCGGGTGCAGAGCAGCCCTCTGGTTCTGAAGACCGCAGTGCGTGCTGGGAAACTCCCGGGTGCAGAGCAGCCCTCTGGTATGAAGACCGTAGTGCATGCTGGTAAACTCCTGGATGCAGAGCAGCCCTCTGGCATAAAGACCCCAGTGCACGCTGGGAAACTCCCGGGTGCGGAGCAGCCCTCTGGCGTGGAGACCGCAGTGCGTGCTGGGAAACTCCCGGGTGCCCCTCTGGTATGAAGACCCCAGTGCACGCTGGGAAACTCCCGGGTGCAGAGCAGCCCTCTGGCGCTGGAGGGAGACCGCAGTGCATGCTGGGAAACTCCCAGGTGCAGAGCAGCCCTCTGGCGCGGAGACCGTAGTGCATGCTGGGAAACCCCTGGGTGCAGATCAGCCCTCTGGCGCGGAGACCGCAGTGCACGCTGGGAAACTCCCAGATGCATTTAAAAATATATATATATATGATGACGCACCATCACACACTTCAACACCAGGTAAAGACAGGTGAGAAGATCCTGCCTGGGAAGTAGAACCCGCCCGCCGCGTCCACCAGCCCTCGCCCCTTCAGAGGACCACGTGTTCCGATCGATGGCACTCGCAGTCTGACCAGCACTTCAACACGGACAGAGAACTGGAAAATGGGGTCTCTGAACGGTCTGCCTCAACACGAGGAAAATTCTACTGGGTTGGCACCCACAAACTCCCTGAAAGATGGAGAAATGTGTAGCTCGAGGTGGGCATTCCTTTGAAGAAAGCACTTTTGATGTTTCTCTTGAAAAAAAAAAAATATATATATATATATATATGGCTTTTTGTTGATGTCAGAGAGGAAGGGAGAGAGAGAGCGAGTGAGAGAGAGACATCCATGATGAGAGAGAACCATGGATCGGCTGCCTCCTGCACGCCCCCTACTGGGGATGGAGCCAGCAACCCGGGCATGTGCCCTGACCGGGAATTGAACCGAGACTCTTCAGTCTGCAGGCCAACGCTCTATCCACTGAGCCACACCAGCCGGGGCCAGGCCTGCCGTGCCAATGCCTCTTCCAGAGGAGCCCTCTGCTGAGTGAGACCACACGCTCCTCACCTGCCCCTCTCCTCCCCCCGGTCCTGCCCCCAGCACCCCGCTGTCTTTCTGTCCAGCCTGGGCTCTGCTAGACAGACAGACAGACAGACAGACACAGGTCCCCGAGGGGCCCTGCTGCCAGGAGGGCTGGCACTGCTCAGGGAGCTTGGTAGCCCTGCCAGCTAAGGCTATGGGCGTCCCCGAGACCAAGTGCAGCTGAGGATGACGGAGAGAAGGGAGACACAGCCTTAGCTGGTGCTGCTCAGTGGATAGAGCATCGGCCTGGGAACCGAAGGGTCCTGGGTTTGATTCCGGTCAAGGGCACACGCCCGGGTTGCAGGCTCCATCCCCAGTGTGGGGCGTGCAAGAGGCAGCTGATCCAGGATTCTCTCTCATCATGGATGTCTCTCTCTCTCTCTTTCTCTCTCTCTCTCCCTTCCTAGCTGACATCAGTCAAAAAACATCTCTACTCATAATCTATACTAATAAGAGGGTAATATGCTAATTAGACCAGGAGACCTTCCGATGTCCTTCCGGACAAAGCCATGTTGGTGGGGCCGAGGCAGAGGTGGTTAGGGGCAATCAGGCCAGGAGGGGAGGGCAGTTGGGGGTGACTGGGCCAGCAAGGGGGGTGGCAGTTGGAGATGAGCAGATCGGCAAGGGGAGCGATTAGGGGGCGATCAGGCAGGCAGGCAGAGTGGTTAGGGGCGATCAGGCAGGCAGGCAGAGTGGTTAGGGGCGATCAGGCAGGCAGGCAGAGTGGTTAGGGGCGATCAGGCCGGCAGGCAGAGTGGTTAGGGGCGATCAGGCCGGCAGGCAGAGTGGTTAGGGGCGATCAGGCAGGCAGGCAGAGTGGTTAGGGGCGATCAGGCAGGCAGGCAGAGTGGTTAGGGGCGATCAGGCAGGCAGGCAGAGTGGTTAGGGGCGATCGGGCAGGCAGGCAGGCAGGTGAGCCGTTAGGAGCCAGCAGTCCCGGATTGCAAGAGGGATGTCCAACTGCCGGTTTACAGGGATCAGGCCTAAACCGGCAGTTGGACATCCCCCGAGGGGTCCCAGATTGCAGGGGTGCAGGCCGGGCTGAGGGACACCCCCCCTCCCCACCCTCATGCACAAATTTCGTGCACCTGGCCACCGGGCCACTAGCATTTTAAAAAAAGAAAAAGAAAAAGAACTTCCTGCAGCCACGGTCTGAGCGATCGCCTGTTCCCACCATTGGCTGCAAAATGAAAACTCCGGCGTGAAAGAGGACGCCACGCCAGACGAAATGTCAAAGAGCAGCCTTTGGCTACAGGGGCGGAGGTGGGAGAGGTGCAGCCGGCAGGGGCGGGGAGGGGGGGAGGGGCCTGGGCAGAGCAGGGCCCTGCAGGGTCGGCCGCGGGGCAATCCGCCTGCAGCCCGGGCGGTGCAGTGGGCGGCGCGCACAGGATTTCCTATAACACACGCGTCATCGCACCCTCCTCCCCCGCCCCGCGCGGACCGTCCGCCCGGCTCCCCGACGGGTGCACTGGGCGCGAGTGGACGAAGAACAGACAGGTTGGCAAACACGGATTCCTACCGGGCGAGGCCTTTGGCTGGCCTGGCGAGCCCCACCCGCCCCCATGCCCGCGGCTGACCCCGCACAGAAACGCTGCTTTTCCTCTCGTAAAGGGAGAGAAGCAGGACTCCAGGTCAGACCCAGCTGGAATTTTCCAGACCCCGTGCGGTCCAAGGAGCCAAACAGAGGAGAACTGGACGGGACACCTCGCTCCCGGCCCCTCGCTGAACAGACCACGTGGGGGCCGCTCTTTACGAGTCACAGGGGCCCCGGCCGACGGGGAACCGAACGTTCGGAAAGGCCACCGAGAAGCCAGTGAGTGCGTCGCTGTTTCCACGTTCGCCGCGTTTTATTCCGTGTTTCTTTTTAAAGCCTGCTTTTATGGATGCCAGAGAGGAGGGAGAGGGAGGGAGAGAGAGAGAGAGGGAGAGAGAGAGAGAGATCTGTGATGAGAGAGAATCATGGATCGGCTGCCTCCTGCACGTCCCCATGCTGGAGATCGAGCCCACAACCTGGGCATGTGCCCTTGACTGGAATCGAACCTGGGACCCCTTAGTCTGCAGGCAGGCAATCTATCCCACTGAGCCAAACTGGCCAGGGCTATTGGTATGTTTTTTTAAAATATGTATTTTTATTGATTTCTGAGAGGAAGGGAGACAGAGAGAGAGAGAGACAGAGAGAGAGAGAGAGAGAAACATCCATTATGAGAGAATCATGGATCGGCTGCCGTCTGCACACCCCCCCACTGGGGATGGAGTCAGCAACCCGGGCAAGTGCCCTGACGGGGAATCGAACCTGGGACTCTTCAGTCCGCAGGCCGGCGCTCTATCCACTGAGCCACACCAGCCAGGGCCCTGGGGCTGCATCTCCGCTCCGCACCCAGCAGCTGCCCCGTCTGTAAGGGGATCACGGGCACCCGGGTGCTGGTGGGTGCATGTGGATGCCCGCCCACCCTTGGGACCCTGAGTCCTGGGGGCCCCGGGGGGTCAAGCTGGATCAGCCGGGTCCGCCAGGAATGAATGAACAACATGTAGGAACAGGAGCTGACCCCCACGGACACCAGCAAAACCTCCCGGGGCCCGTCCACACAGCACCCTCTCGCCCCCTGGTCGGCATACCGCGGCTCGCAAAGCCACAGGCGGCTCTTTGGCCCCCGGAGGGTGGCTCTTCCACAACACACCACGGCCTGGGCGAGTCTGTGCGGAAGAAGTGGCGTTCGAAGACGTTTACGTTTTAAAAATTTGGCTCTCGCCGAAACCGGTGTGGCTCAGTGGATAGAGCGTCAGCCTGTGGACTGAGGGGTCCCAGGCTCGATTCCGGCCAAGGGCATGGACCTTGGTGGCGGGCACATCCCCGGTGGGGGGTGTACAGGAGGCAGCTGGTCGGTGTTTCTCTCTCATCGATGTGTCTAACTCTCTCTCTATCCCTCTCCCTTCCTCTCTGTAAAAAAATCAATAAAATATATATTTTTTAAAAACGTGGCTCTCCAAAGAAATGTCAGCCGCTGTGCTGCGGGTGTGTGGCTCTGTGGACGGAGGAGTTTGCCGACCACGGTCTAGGTCCACGGGGAGGGAGCTCCGGGCCTCGGCAGCCGCTCCCCGGGGCCTGGCTCTCTGGCTCAGATCAGCCAGGCTGCGTCCCGGCACCCTTCTCCCCACCCCCCGACACCCAGCGCCCTGCTCCCCTTGCCTCTGACGAGGTCCCCGGCTGGGCCCCGGGCAGACCATCTGTCTGAGGAGCTGTGGGCCAGGTGCCCGGCGTGGTGGCAGATGGCAGGCAAACAGGGTGGCGTGGCACCTCGGGGAGGGGGGAGGGGGGAGGGGGGAGGGGGGAGGGGGGAGGGGGGAGGAGCCCTCTGAACCGGGCTGTGTCCTCCTTCTGTGCCACAAACAACCATTGGGATCCCACATGGGTAGCCAATCGGCTGTGATGGAGCCCTGGCCAGTGTGGCTCAGTGGATAGAGCACCCACCTGCGGACGGAAGGGTCCCGGGTTCAGTTCCGGTCCAGGGCACGGAGCTCCGTGGCAGGCTCTTCCCCGGCCCGGGCCCTGGTTGGATGAGGGGCACGTGCAGGAGGCAACCCCCATCGATGTGCCTCTCTCTCCCACCCACGTTTCTCTCTGCCTCTCCCTCTCTCTTCCGCTCTCTTCTAAAATCAGTGGGAAAATATCCTCAGGGGAGGATTCGCAATAAAAAAAAAATACAAAAAATTCGAGCCTATTTCTTGACACTGCTCCTTGGGGCCAGGTCAGAGCTCTCTGCTCCGGGCTTGTCTGCAGCCTCTCCGTCCTCCCGCGGAAAATGGAGAAGGAGTCCTGACCCATGTGGCTCAGTGGGTAGAGCGTCGGCCTGCGGACGGAAGGTCCCGGGTTCGATTCCGGTCAAGGGCATGTACCTTGGTTGCGGGCACATCCCCAGGTGGGGGCGTGCAGGAGGCAGCTGATGGATGTTTTTAACACTCTATTCTCTCCCTTCCTCTCTGTAAAAAATCAATTAAAAAAGAAAAAGAAAAAAAGATTTGCTCTGAGTTGAGTAACCGCCGTCATTAATATCCGGCCAGTGAAAACATTTCAGGTCTGGCCTTAACCAGATTGGCTCAGTGGATAGAGCGTCGGCCTGGGGACTCAAGGGTCCCGGGTTCGATTCCGGCCAAGGGCATGTACCTTGGTTGCGGGCACATCCCCAGTGGGGGGCATGCAGGAGGCAGCTGATGGATGTTTCTCTCTCATCGATATTTCTTTTTTTTTTTTTTAATATATTTTAATTGATTTTTCACAGAGAGGAAGAGAGAGGGATAGAGAGCTAGAAACATCGATGCGAGAGAATCATCGATCAGCTGCCTCCTGCACACCCCCTACTGGGTATGTGCCTGCAACCAAGTTACATGCCCTTGACCGAAATCGAACCCGGGACCTTTCAGTCCGCAGGCCGACGCTCTATCCACAGAGCCAAACCGGTCCCGGCTCATCGATGTTTCTAACTCTCTATCCCTCTCCCTTGCTCTCTGTAAAAAAAAAAAAATCAATAAAATATATATATTTTTTTAAATGGAGAAAGGAGAGGAGACAGGGCAGGAGGGACGGGCGGACAGCCCAGCAGAGAGCCAGCGGCCGGGCTCCAAGGGAGCCCCCCCCCCCCCGCCCCCGCCTTCCCGCACCCAAGGGGACCGGGCGCCCGCCTCCATCCGGGCCCTGGCGCCTGGCACCCGCCGGGTTTGGCTTGGAAGGGCTGGCGCGGTGACGGCCACATCGAACCCTGCTCACATCCATCACCCGCTTCCTGCGGGCCGCCCGCGCGCGCTCCGCCAGAGGCCACACTGTTTTTCCGGGCAGCAGCCCTGGGCTCGGCGCTGGGCTGACGACGGGGCCGTGGGGGGAGCACCCATGGGAGCCAGGCCTCGGCCACGGGGGTGCCGGGGCCCTGAAGAGAGGGGCGCAATGTGGACACAGTGGCACACGGTCACGGCACCGGAGCCTCGAGGGAAAAGAGCTGGACCAGCCCCCTTCCGGTGCCCATGGCAACCGGCAGCTTCTGACACGTGGTCTCCAGGACGACGTGGAGAACATACATGGAGGGGCCACGTTATGATGATCTCTGAACACATAATAACCTGGCCACTCCGTGTGTATCCTATAGAATAAAAGGCTAATATGCAAACGGTCCCCTCGACCGGGAGTTCGACCAGCAGGCAGGCCAGCCAACCGCCATGTCCCCTCCCCCTGGCCAGGCTGGCCGGACCCCACCCATGCACGGATTCATGCACGGGGCCTATAATTATATATTACACACGGAGTGGCCAGGTTATGATGATCTGTGAAGACATAATCATCTGGCCACTTGGTGTACATCCCATAGAATAAAAGGCTAATATGCAAATGGTCCCATCAACTTGCAGTTTGACCAGCAGGCAGGCCAATCACCACTGCCCCTCCCCCTGGCTGGCCCCACTCATGATCAGCCTCCCCAACCCCAACTGGCCCGGCCTGATTGGCCCCAGACCCCCATCCTGCAGGAATTAGTGCACCGGGCCTCTAGTAACTATATATATATACTGGAAGCCCAAAGCATGAAATTTGTGCAAAAGTAGGCCTTCCTTCCCCAGCTGTCTGCACCAGCTTCCCTCACAGCCCTGGCTTCATCTGGTCTAATAGCATATACCCTTTTTTTAAATATATATATATATATATATATATATATATATATATATATTGATTTTTCACAGAGAGGAAGGGAGAGGAGGGATAGAGAGTTAGAAACATTAACCAGAGAGAATCATCGACCAGCACCCCCCACCGGGGATGTGCCCGCAACCAAGGTCCATGCCCTTGACCAGAATCGAACCCGGGACCTTTCAGTCCGCAGACCGACGCTCTATCCACTGAGCCAGGCTGGTTTCGGCAGCATAGTACCCTTTTATTATAATAGATTAGAGGCCCGGTGCATGCATTCGTGCATGGTGTGGGGTCCGGCCAGCCTGGCCAGGGGAAGGGGACGTGGGCGGTGGGCCGGCCTGCCTGCTGGTGGCACTCCTGGTCAAAGGGACCATGCACATGAGTCTTTTATTCTATGAGATTGACACGGAGTGGCCGGATGATGGTGCGTTCAGAGATCGTCCTCGCCTGGCCACTCCGTGTACCGCCCCTAAGCCCCGGACTTGCATCCCAAGGCCCACTGGGGTCCCCTCCGAGTCCCCCCTGCCGAGCCCTGAGTGAGGTCCCAGGGCAGGCCAGAGCGGGGGGTCCACAGACAGGGAGGAGGCGCACGGGGACGGAAGCGCCTGTCCTGGTGCCAGAGGCCTCATGCTCACGCACCCCAACTCCCCACCCCCCCCGCCCTGACCAGGTGGCAGCCCCACCAGCCGGTCCCCTGGGACCAAGCCACCTCCTTCCGCACAGAGGCCTCTGGACTCTGGCCCTCCCTGGGCCCCTGTGACATGATGGATGGGGAAACCCACCCCCTGGGCTCGTTGCTAGGGCAACCCCCCAAAACTTGGGTTTGCAAAAGGGTGAGGGGATGAAACCGGTGTGGCTCAGTGGATAGAGCGTCGGCCTGCGGACTGAAGGGTCCCGGGTTCGATTCCGGTCAAGGGCATGGACCTTGGTTGCGGGCACAACCCCAGTAGGGGGCGTGCAGGAGGCAGCTGATGGATGTTTCTAGCTTTCTATCCCTCTCTCTTCCTCTCTGTAAAAACTCAATCATATATATATATGTATATGGCTGCGGAGACTGGTTTGGCTCAGTGGATAGAGCGTCGGCCTGAGGGCCAGTGGGCCCAGGCCACGGGTTCGATTCTGGTCAAGGGCATGGACCTTGGTTGCGGGCACATCCCCATTGGGGGGGGGTGTGCAAGAGGCAGCTGGTCCAGGATTCTCTCTCATCAACGTTTCTAACTCTCTATCCCTCTCCCTTCCTCTCTGTAAAAAAATCAATAAAAATATATATTTTTAAAAATAAATAAAAATAAAAAAGGTAAGTCCTCCCGTCCCCGGGAACCAGACCAGACCCAGACCCGTCTGCTTCCACCGCCCATGCTGTCTGTCGGCGGTGGCGACAGGCCTCAGCCCATTTCACAGATGTGGACACTGAGGCCCGGGCCCCGGAGGGAGGGAGGGAGCGAGCCGCGCGGGGTCCCACGGCCGGGGAGCGGCCTGGCCGGCCCCCTGCTGCCCCCTCGCCCTGTATCTGACCATCAGAAGGGGAGTTCGCGTGGGCTGGGGCAGGGAACGTGATTCATCATCGCAAACCGGGCCCCGGGGCCGGGAGGGAGGGGGGGTGGAACGCCGGGAGCACAAAGGCCGGCCTGTTGCTCGGCCTCGGAAATTTTCGCGGCCAAGGGCAGCGGGCCCGGGCCCCGCGGTGCTGGCAGCCGGGCGGACACGTGACCCGGTGTTTATAAGGAGCCGGCTGCCCACTTCCCCCGGCCGGCCGGCCGGCCCCGGGCACCGCGCTGCCCGACAGGGCTCCACATCAAACACGCAGAGGGGAGGCAGGATCCCGGATGGTCCCTGCCGGGGTGCGGGGGAATCTGGGGGAGCAAGAGAAAGGCCTGCTGCCGAGACCGGTGCGGCTCCGTGGATAGAGCGTCGGCCTGCGGACGGAAGGGTCCCGGGTTCGATTCCGGCCAAGGGCATGGACCTGGGTGGGCGGGCACATCCCCAGTAGGGGTTGTGCAGGGGGCAGCTGATCGATGATTCTCTCTCATCGATGTTTCTAACTCTCTATCCCTCTCTCCTCCTTTCTGTAAAAAAAAAAAAATCAATAAAATATATTTTAAAAAAAAAAACAAGAGGAAGGCCTGCTGAGTCCCCCTGTGCTCCTGCAGAAGCTCGGGGGCCTGGACCGGACCCCGAACCCCGACTCTGTCCCAAGGCGGCCGAGTGATCCGCTCACGCAGCTCCGAGGAGCCTGTTTTCCCATAGAGCAGGGTGGAGGGACCGAGACCCGCCTCTCTGGGGGGCTGTGCGGCTCGAGGAGACAGTGTCCGGGAGGCACCAGGACAGCAGACGACCCTCCACAGACGGCCCTCTGCCCCCTTGCTCCCCTCCCCCCTCCCCTGTAAGAGAGGACCCCTTCTATGCCCTGAAAATAAAAAATCGGACCCGGCCGACGTGGCTCAGACGTGGAGCGTCAACCTAGGAGCCAGGAGGTCACAGGTTCGATTCCCGGTCAGGGCACAGGCCCGGGTGGCCGGCTCCATCCCCAGTGGGGGGCGTGCAGGAGGCAGCCGATCCAGGATTCTCTCTCATCATGGATATTCCTCTCTCCCTCTTGCTTCTTCTCTGAAACCAATATATAATATTTTATTGATTTTTTTACAACGAGGATGGGAGAGGGATAGAGAGCTAGAAACATCAACGAGAGAGAAACATCCATCAGCTGCCTCCTGCACACCCCCCACCAGGGATGTGCCCGCAACCAAGACACATGCCCCTGACCGGAATTGAACCCGGGACCCTTCCATCCGCAGGCCGACGCTCTACCCACTGAGCCACACTGGTTAGGGCTCTTTCTTTTTTGAAAAATACATTTTTATTGACTTTAGAGACAAAGGGAGAGGGAGAGACAGAAACATCCATGATGAGAGAGAATCATGGACCAGCTGCCTCCTGCACGCCCCACCCTGGGGATGTGCCCGCAACCAAGGTCCATGCCCCTGACCGGAATCGAACCCGGGACCCTTCCATCCGCAGGCCGACACTCTATCCACTGAGCCAAACCGGTTCTGGCCATAAACATATTTTTTAATAAATAAAGATTTTAAAAAATCAAGCCCATCTTTCTAAATGAGGGACACCCCCTTGGGGGGGGGGGGTGGCGGGAAGGGCAGGCGGAAGGGGGTTAGCAGGGGGAAGAGGAAGAAACACGTAAAACTTTCCACAATGCAGAATCACTAATAAACATGAGTGAGGAGCAGCGCTGGTGTCTTGCTCTGAAAGCTGCAGAGAGGAAGGAGGGGCCCCTCACCACGGAGCCCGGCAGGGCGTCTGGGGGCGTCTGGGGGTGACCCCGCACTGCCAGGAGCCGGGGTCAGGCCCTGGCGGCGGGGCGGCCGGTCAGGGGGCCGTGTGCCTCCGTGGCTCCCCCCGGGCCTCGGGGCCAGGAGGGGGCTGGGCGGGGCTGGCCGGGATTATATAAGCCTCCGGCCGCACAAACAGACCGGGTATTTTTGGAAAGGGCCGGCGGGGAGGTAACAGCCGAGCTGGGCAGCCCTGTGGAAACTCGGGGACGGCTGGAGGAGGAGGTGGCGCCGGGCGGGCCCTCACCCCGCGGCCCGCGCTGCAGGGCGCTCTGGGAGGAGGCACGGGGGCCGTCTCCGTGGAGCGTGGATCAGTGGGTCATGGGTCATGGGTCAGTGGGTCATGGGTCATGGACCATGGGTCAGTGGGTCATCGGTGAGTGGATCATGGGTCAGTAGATCGTGGGTCATGAGTCATGGGTGGAGGTGGGAGGTGACAGGACCCCCGGGGGGGGGGCATGGACATGGGGGTCATGGATCATGAGTCGGTGGGTCATGGATCAGGGGTCAGGGGGTCATGGATCATGGGTCAGTGGATTGTGGGTCAGTGGATCGTGGGTGATGGATCATGGATCACGGGTCAGTGGATTGGTGGTCAGTGGATCATAGGCCATTGATCGTGGGTCATGGATCAGGGGTCAGTGGATCATGGGTCAGGGGTCAGTGGGTCATGGATCATGGATCAGGAATCAGTGGATTGGTGGTCAGTGGATCATGGGTCGTTGATCGTGGGTCATGGATCAGGGGTCAGTGGATCATGGATCAGGGGTCAGTGGGTCAGGGGTCAGGGGTCAGTGAATCATGGGTCATGGATCATGGATCATGGGTCAGTGGATCATGGGTCATGGGTCAGTGGGTCGGTGGGTGGTGGGTCAGGGGTCAGGGGTCAGTGGGTCATGGGTCGCTGCCACCAGCCCCTGCATCAGCGGCTGTGATGGCCCCTCACGGGTGCAATGGTCGAGGTGACAAAGGCCTGGCCGCGGTGGGGAGAGCCACAGCGGGGTGCCCGGCGCCCGCAGAAGCTGCTCCCAGGCGGCCCCCGCCCGCGTGGGGCCCTGAGCCTCGGGGACGGGCCTCCTCACTGACCGAAACGAACACGCCACGCTCCCAGGAGGAGGTCCCCCCTCTGGCCGCCCACCCCCGAGCCTCCTCATAGCGCCCCCCACTGCTGAGCACACAGCCCGTCAGCCGCCTCCTGCGCGCCCCCCACCGGGGATGTGCCCGCAACCAAGGCACATGCCCTTGACCGGAATCGAACCCGGGACCCTTCTCTCCCCGGGGAGAGGTCCTGCCCAGCCAGGGTGGCACACCCCGGCCTCCTGCACCCCCGGGTCCAAGCTGCATGGATCCTTAGCGATGACATCAGCGGATGCATCGTCACGGCCCCTCCTCCCTCCTTCTCCACGGCTCTCAATACGCTTTGCCACAGACACCAGAGGCCCCTGTGCACACATTCGTGCACTGGTGGGTCCCGCGGCCTGGCCATATTAAGTTATGCAAACCTCTCTTCTATTTTTCTCCTCACATCTGTCATAGTTCTTGTTTTAAAATATATTTTATTGATTTTCCACAGAGAGGAAAGGAGAGAGATAGAGAGCCAGAAACGTCGATGAGAGAGAAACATCGACCAGCAGCCTCCTGCACGCCCCCCACCGGGGATGTGCCCGCAGCCAACGTACATGCCCTTGACCGGAATTGAACCCGGCACCTTTCAGTCCGCAGGCTGACGCTCTATCCACTGAGCCAAACCGGTTTCGGCACACCTGTCATAGTTCTAAAGCTTACCCCCCCTCCCCCCCACTTATGTACACAGATAATTCACTCCTCTGCATCTGTTTGATCATTGATGAAATGGTAAGCCTCTGTCATTGATGTGTGGGGATGACAAGAAATGACAGGACACAGGTAAAGCACTTAAAACAGTTTGCATGCCCTGGCCGGCGTGGCTCAGTGGATAGAGCGTCGGCCTGGGGACTGAAGGTTCCCGGGTTCGATTCCGGTCAAGGGCATGGACCTTGGTGGCAGGCACATCCCCAGTAGGGAGTGTGCAAGAGGCAGCTGATGGATGATTCTCTCCCATCGATGTTTCTAGCTCTCTGTCCCTCTCCCTTCCTCTCTGTAAAAAAAAAAAAAAAAAATCAATAAAAGTATATTTTTAAAAATAATAAAAGAGCAGCTGGCTTCCCGCTGTCCAGGCCCCGTGCCTGCTCTGGGCAGCCGTGTCCCTCTGACGGGGGGAGCCGCTGGAAAGAGAGCCGTGTGGATGCATCCCAGGAAAAGCACTCCCTCCCTCCCTCCCCGGCTGTCTCGGCTGGAAAAGCAGCTCCCGACCATTGCTCCTGTCCAGCTGCCTCCCTCCCCATCCAGCTCCCTCCCCATCCACCTGCCTATCAGGCTGGCAGGGGAGGGCAGTTAGGGGCGGTCAGGCCTTCAGGGGAGGGCAGTTAGGGGCGATCAGGCCTTCTGGGGAGGGCAGTTAGGGATGATCAGGCCGGCAGGGGAGGGCAGTTAGGGGCGATCAGGCCTGCAGAGGAGGGCAGTTAGGGGCAATCAGGCCTGCAGGGGAGGGCAGTTAGGGGCAGTCAGGCCTGTAGGGGAGGGTATTTAGGGACGATCAGGCCTGCAGGGGAGAGCAGTTAGGGGTGATCAGGCAGGCAGGGGAGGGCAGTTAGGGTGGTCAGGCTGTCAGGGGAGGGCAGTTAGGGGCGGTCAGGCTGTCAGGGGAGGGCAGTTAGGGGTGATCAGGCTGTCAGGGGAGGGCAGTTAGGGGTGATCAGGCCGGCAGGGAAGGGCAGTTAGGGGTGATCAGGCCGGCAGGGGTGGCAGTTAGGGGCGACCAGGCAGGCAGGGGAGGGAGTTAGGGGCAATCAGGCCGGCAGGGGAGGGCCGTTAGGGGTGGTCAGGCTGTCAGGGGAGGGCGGTTAGTGGTGATCAGGCTGTCAGGGGAGGGCAGTTAGGGGCGACCAGGCAGGCAGGGGAGGGCAGTTAGGGGCAATCAGGCCGGCAGGGGAGAGCGGTTAGCGGTGATCAGGCTGTCAGGGGAGGGCGGTTAGTGGTGATCAGGCTGTCAGGGCAGGGCAGTTAGGGGTGATCAGGCCGGCAGGGGAGGGCAGTTAGGGGTGATCAGGCCGGCAGGGGAGGGCAGTTATGGGTGACCAGGCTGGCAGGGGAGGGCAGTTAGGGGCGATCAGGCCGGCAGGGGAGGGCCGTTAGGGGTGGTCAGGCTGTCAGGGGAGGGCAGTGAGGGGCGATCAGGCTGTCAGGGGAGGGCAGTTAGGGGCGACCAGGCAGGCAGGGGAGGGCAGTTAGGGGTGGTCAGGCCTGCAGGGGAGGGCAGTTAGGGGCAGTCAGGCCTGCAGGGGAGGGAAGTTAGGGGCAGTCAGGCCTGCAGGGAAGGGTATTTAGGGACGATCAGGCCTGCAGGGGAGAGCGGTTAGGGGTGATCAGGCAGGCAGGGGAGGGAAGTTAGGGGTGATCAGGCCGGCAGGGGAGGGCGGTTAGGGGTGGTCAGGCCGGCATGGGAGGGCCGATAGGGGCGATCAGGCTGTCAGGGGAGGGCAGTTAGGGGCGATCAGGCTGTCAGGGGAGGACAGTGAGGGGCGATCAGGCCGGCAGGGGAGGGCAGTTAGGGGCGATCAGGCCTGCAGAGGAGGGCAGTTAGGGGCAATCAGGCCTGCAGGGGAGGGCAGTTAGGGGCAGTCAGGCCTGTAGGGGAGGGTATTTAGGGACGATCAGGCCTGCAGGGGAGAGCAGTTAGGGGTGATCAGGCAGGCAGGGGAGGGCAGTTAGGGTGGTCAGGCTGTCAGGGGAGGGCAGTTAGGGGCGGTCAGGCTGTCAGGGGAGGGCAGTTAGGGGTGATCAGGCTGTCAGGGGAGGGCCGTTAGGGGTGATCAGGCCGGCAGGGAAGGGCAGTTAGGGGTGATCAGGCCGGCAGGGGAGGCAGTTAGGAGCGACCAGGCAGGCAGGGGAGGGCAGTTAGGGGCAATCAGGCCGGCAGGGGAGGGCCGTTAGGGGTGGTCAGGCTGTCAGGGGAGGGCAGTTAGGGGCGACCAGGCCGGCAGGGGAGGGCAGTTAGGGGTGGTCAGGCCGGCAGGGGAGAGCGGTTAGCGGTGATCAGGCCGGCAGGGGAGGGCCGTTAGGGGTGGTCAGGCTGTCAGGGGAGGGCGGTTAGGGGGTGATCCACTGTAGGCTTGCTCTAGGTTTGCAGCCGGGCTGCAGGCACGTGCACCCGGTCTCTCTCCCGCACACAGTTCAAGGACATGATCACACGGGGGACCCGAGTGGACCGCGGACACGCCCGAGGCCCAGCTCCTGTAAGAAGGGCCTGCGCCCTCTTCGAGGAAGAACCACACGGCTCTGGCCTTCCCGGCCACACGGCCGCCACCGCGGGCGGCCAGACGCACCGTTTCCAAACCGGCCCGCACCACCGGAGAGAGGGCCGGCCCGGGTGCCTGTGGCCGTGGCCAACACTGCGCCGGAGGGGCCGGGAAGGGGCAGGTTTTAAAAACACCAGAATCGCCGGTCAAGGGCATGTGCCTTGGTTGCGGGCACATCCCCGGTGGTGGGGGGTGTGCAAGAGGCAGCTGATCGATGATTCTCTCTCATCGATGTTTCTGACTCTCTATCCCTCTTTCTTCCTCTCTGTAAAAAAATCAATAAAATATATTTTTTTTAAAAACAAAAAAAATAAAAAAATAAAAAATAAAAATAAATAAAAACACCAGAATCGTTTGTTCACCAACCAGATCTGAAATACCGCGGCTGACGTGTACACAGAAGGCACCGTTTGACATGGAAACGGGGGCTCAGAAGAACTGTTGGCCCAGAAAGGAGCTCGCTACAGATGGATCCATTGGCCTCCAGCATAACCATGATGGTTTGTCTCAGTTTCGGTTCTTACAAGGGTATTTCTTGGGTCCCACGATCTCACGCGTCCAGAGGAAATGATGGACAACATACACGGATGAACAAACACAGACCCAGAGACAGGGAAGCCGCGAGCAGACCCTCAAACCTCAGAGGGAAGGCAGGGGAGGGCGGGGGTCAGGGGGAGAGATCAACCAAAGGACTTGTGTGCCTGCCTGTGGGCCTGGCCAGTGGCCATGGACAACAGGGGGGGGGGGCATATGTGGGGAGGCGTTTGGGATGGGAATGGGGGGGATGAGGACAATGATGTGACACCATAATCAATAAAAAAAAAAAATCAAAGGAAAAAACAAACAAAAAACAAATCAAAAATAAACAAATAAAAGTAAAGCTAGGCTAGAAAAATAAAAAATAAATAAAAATAAAAACACCATAATCATCTTCTCCTGCCGGTACCTTCAACGCAGGCCAGAGGCAGAGGCAAACAGCCCTTCTCAGCAAGGCCTGGTCTTATCTCTGAGCCTCTGCTGATCTTATCGGTGCTCTGAGCTGGCTGCTGGGTTGCTGGGTGCTGGTGGGAGCTGGGGGGAGGGAGAGTGTGGACACGAAACGGGGGCGGGGGGGGAGACTTATGTTTGTGGAGAAGCCACAGGATGTGCTCCGTGTTTTCTTTCTTTCTTTCTTTCTCTATTTTTAAAAAAATATATTTTATTGATTTTTTTTTTTTTTTTTTTTTTACAGAGGGGAAGGGAGAAGGGATAGAGAGCTAGAAACATCGATGAGAGAGAAATACCGACCAGCTGTCTCCTGCACACACCCCACTGGGGATGTGCCCGCAACCAAGGTCCATGCCCTTGACCGGAATCAAACCCGGGACCCTTCAGTCCCCAGGCCGACGCTCTATCCACTGAGCCACACCGGTTTTGGCATCTTTCTTTCTTTCTTTCTTTTTTAAGCCTCACCTGAGGCTACACGGAGTGACCAGATGATGATGATCTCTGAAAGCATAATAACCTGGCCACTCGGCATCTATCCTATAGAATAAAAGGCTAATTACCCAAATTGTCCCCTCAATCAGGAGTTCGACCAGCAGGCAGGCCGGCCGGCCGACCACCCATGTCTCCCCCTGGCCAGGCTGGCAGGACCCCACCCATGCACGAGTTCATGCACCAGAACCAGCAGGAGAAGATGATTATGGTGTTTTTAAAACCTGCCCCTCCCTGCCCTTTCTGGGACTGTATTTACCACGGCCACAGGCACACATGGCCACTGTAATTCTTCCCCTGACTGTTAGAGAGAGTGGGAGAGAGAGGGAGAGACGGAGAGAAACCCCGATGGGAGCATAGAGAGATGCATGGATGGGTTGCCTCCTGCTCGCCCCCACCCAGGGCCGGGAGCCCACAACCCGGGGACATGCCCTTGACGGGAGCCGAACCCGGGGCCCTCTAGTCCGCAGACCAACACGCTATCCACTGAGCCACACCAGCCAGGCCGCCCCCGGCCTTTTCCCCTGGAGGTTCGGGCCTGGGCTTCCTCGCACGCCGGAGACCACTGAGCCTTCCCCGTGTCCGTGCAGAAGGGGCTCTGAGACGGAACGGGCGAGTCCAGGGGCAGATGGGCACCTCGCGGGGCAGCCCGGCCGTGACCCCCTGGCTGGGCAGCTGGTGGGGGGGTCACCGGGCACAGAGGGTCTTTGGGGAGAGGGCCGCCTTGGCCTCCTGGGAGCCCATCTGTTGTCCTGTCCACCTCTCTCGGCGCAGACAGCAGACCCCAAGGTCTGTGCTCAACTGGAGGCCACGATGACCGGGAGGCAGCACCCGGCCTGGGCTGCTGTGACAGGGTCCCGACGGCCTCACAGACACCCCCCCTCAGGCCCAGAGAAAGGGGGACCTCCCCTGAGGCGGCCACCACACCGCCGGGCACCCAGCTCAGTGGCACAGGGGGCACACCCACTCTCAGGACCCCTGCCCCTGGCACCTCGATACAGATCACACTCTGACACTCCGAGGGGGGACCCCAGGTCAGCCCTGTCATTGGACAAGGAAGATCAGGTGCGGGGGTCCCATCCATCCTTCCATCCATCCTTCCATCCATCCATCCATCCATCCATCCATCCTTCCATCCATCCTTCCATCCATCCATCCATCTATCCATCCTTCCATCCATCCATCCTTCCTTCCTTCCATCCATCCTTCCATCCATCCATCCATCCATCCATCCTTCCATCCATCCATCCTTCCATTCATCCATCCATCCATCCTTCCATCCATCCATTCTTCCATCCATCTTTCCATCCATCCATCCTTCCTTCCTTCCATCCATCCTTCCATCTATCCATCCATCCATCCATCCTTCCATCCATCCATCCTTCCATTCATCCATCCATCCATCCTTCCATCCATCCATCCTTCCATCCATCCATCCTTCCTTCCATCCATCCTTCCATTCATCCATCCATCCATCCTTCCATCCATCCATTCTTCCATCCATCTTTCCATCCATCCGTCCATCCATCCATCCTTCCATCATTCCTTCCATCCATCCATCCATCCATACTTCCATCCATCCATCCATCCATCCTTCCATCCATTCTTCCATCCATCCATTCATCCATCCATCCATCCATCCATCCATCCATCCATCCTTCTATCCATCTATCCTTCCATCCATCCATCCATCCATACATCCTTCCTTCCTTCCATCCATCCATCCATCCACCCACCCATCCTTCCATCCATCCTTCCATCCATCCATCCATCCTTCCATCCTTCCATCCATCCATTCATCCTTCCATCCATCCATCCATCCATCCTTCCATCCATCCTTCCATCCATCCTTCCATCCTTCCATCTATCCATCCATCCATCCTTCCATCCATCCATCCTTCCATTCATCCATCCATCCATCCTTCCATCCATCCATTCTTCCATCCATCCATCCATCCATCCATCCATCCTTCCATCCTTCCTTCCATCCATCCTTCCATCCATCCATCCATCCATCCATCCTTCCATCCATCCATCCATCCATCCATCCATCCATCCTTCTATCCATCTATCCTTCCATCCATCCATCCATCCATCCATCCATCCATCCTTCCTTCCTTCCATCCATCCATCCATCCACCCACCCATCCTTCCATCCATCCTTCCATCCATCCATCCATCCTTCCATCCTTCCATCCATCCATCCTTCCATCCATCCTTCCATCCATCCATCCATCCTTCCATCCATCCTTCCTTCCATCCATCTATCCATCCATCCATCCTTCCTCCTTCCATCCATCCCAGATCACATGGCAGAGCCAGGGTGGGACGGGGACCGGGACCCCAGCTCCCGCGCCATGACACTCCTGGCCACGTGGCAGGCACCCAGGGTGAGACACAGGCAGAGGCGGCCGGACCGGCTGGGATGGCAGGCAGGGGGGTGAGGTCACTGCCTGACCGCCCACACGGCCATCATGCTTTCCAAGTGGGAATGAGGCCATCCTGCAGGCTGGCGGCTGGCACTGGAGCCACCCCCCCACGCCCCCCGCTGACATCGGTGTGTGGGCCGGCGGAGCGGTCCCCCGGGACGGCATTGCTGACGGCAGTGGTCAGGGCGGCCGGACCTCCCACGCTGCTGGAGGCAGGGGCACCAGGAAGGGCGAGGCAGCCACGGGCTCCCTCCAGCCTGGCACCGGCCCTCGGGACACGCAGCCCAGACTCTGCTTGGCGTGTCCCCTCCCTGCCGTAGGGTCTCCTCTCTCCTGGTGACCCCACTCTCAAGGGCCCACGTGGCCTCGTCACTGCATGCAGAGCACGGATGGCCACACCTCCCAGGAGATTAAGCTAGGATGGGCTGTTCCCCGGGCTCCCCGCACCTCTGAGTCCACAGCTTCCTTCCATCCATCCATCCTTCCATCCTTCCATCCTTCCATCCATCCATCCATCCATCCATCCTTCCTTTCATCCATCCATCCTTCCATCATCCATCCATCCATCCATCCACCCATCCATCCATCCATCCACCCATCCATCCATCCATCCATCCACCCATCCATCCATCCATCCACCCACTCATCCATCCTTCCATCCATCCATCCATCCATCCACCCATCCATCCATCCATCCATCCACCCATCCTTCCTTCCATCCACCCATCCTTCCTTCTATCTATCAATCCTTCCTTCCTTCTATCTATCCATCCATCCTTCCATCCATCCATCCATCCATCCATCCATCCATCTATCCATCTCTCCATCCATCCATCCATTCATCCTTCCACCCATCCTTCCTTCCATCCATCCATCCACCCATCCATCCATCCATCCATGAGCCCTTGGTGAGGGTGCTGCTGTCCAGCTCCTCCTCCCTCCCCGCCCCATCCCCCATGGGGACCTCCCAGCCTGGACTCAGGGGTGGCCAGCGGCCCCGCGTGCCACAGACACATCTCCCTGTGGCTCCGTTCTGAGAGAGAGGCTGGCAGAGCCGGCCCGGCCCGGTCCCCGGGGACGGAGTGGGCCCGACGGGCAGATCGAATGTCTGGCCGAATTCCTGCCACGCCGGCCTTATCGCGCCCCAGACATCTCCGGCTCGGGGAAGTGGGTCACAGAAGCTTTTAGCGGCAGCGGGGAGCCGGCGGAGAAAGGAGAGGCCGCCCCCCACGCCCGGCTCGGGTAACGGGCTGGCGGACCGCGGGGCAAGTGGAGGCAGACTCTCGCTCTGCACCGAGAACAGAGAGTCCAGCCGGGTCAGACGACGTGAGGACCGCTCGGCGGGACCCCCCGAGACCCCAGAACCACGTCTGATCGGGACACACGGGGCGGCCAGAGGAGGAGGGTCTCTGGACGCATCATCGTCATCGGGTCGCTCCGTGTAGACCCTATAGAATAGGGGTGTCGAACTCAATCAGAGAAGGGGCCAAAATCTAAAGTCCAGCCTAAATCGCGGGCCGAATGGTTTACTGAACAGTCATAAACTGACAATGTCATAAACTGACAGCGGAGTGCAGTGATGACAGCGCGGTGCGGGCCACATTGCAAGGCCTGGCGGGCTGGATTTGGCCCGCGGGCCTTGTGTTTGACACATGTGCTATAGAATATCCTATAGAATTGAAGGCTAATGTGCATATGGTCCCCTCGACCAGGAGTCTGACCAGCAGGCAGGCCGGCCAACCGCCCATGTCCCCTCCCCCTGGCCAGGCTGGCCGGACCCCACCCATGCACGAATGCATGCACCGGGCCTCTAATATATATATATATATATATATATATATATATATATATATATATATATATATATATGTGTGTGTGTGTGTGTGTGTGTGTGTGTGTGTGTGTATATATATATATATATATATATATACACACACACACACACAGAGTGGCCAGATTATAATGATCTCTGAACGCATAATCATCTGTCCACTCAGTGTCTATCCTATAGACTATCCTACAGAATAAAAGGCTAATATGCAAATGGTCCCCTCCCCCTGGCCAGGCTGGCCGAACCCCACCCATGCACGAATGCATATGTGTGTGTGTGTGTGTGTGTGTGTGTATATATATATATATATATATATACACACACACACACACAGAGTGGCCAGATTATAATGATCTCTGAACGCATAATCATCTGTCCACTCAGTGTCTATCCTATAGACTATCCTACAGAATAAAAGGCTAATATGCAAATGGTCCCCTCCCCCTGGCCAGGCTGGCCGAACCCCACCCATGCACGAATTCATGCACTGGGCCTCTAATATATATATATATATATATATATATACACACACACACACACACACATATACACGGAGTGGACAGATGATGGTGATCTCTGAATGCATAATAATCTGGCCACTCCGTGTCTATCCTATAGAACAGGGGTCTTCAAACTACAACCCGCGGGCCACATGCGGCCCGCAGAGGAGTCTGATCCGGCCCGCCAGGTTTTTTGGGCAGTGAGCGCAGCCGAGGTGTTACAGTAGGAATTAGTAGTTCATATAGTCCAGCCCTCCAGCTCTCTGAGGGACCGTGATCTGGCCCCCACTTTAAAAAGTTTGAGGACCCCTGCTATAGACTATCCTATAGAATAAAAGGCTAATATGCAAATGGTCCCCTCCCCCTGGCCAGGCTGGCCGAACCCCACCCATGCACGAATTCATGCACTGGGCCTCTAATATACATATATATATATATATATATATATATATATATATACACACACACACACACACACACACACACACACACATATACACGGAGTGGACAGATGATGGTGATCTCTGAATGCATAATAGTCTGGCCACTCCGTGTCTATCCTATAGAACAAAAGACTCATATGCAAATGGGCTGGTACAGGGTGGGGGGTGGGGGGTCCAATCTTCAACCAAGGTGCCTGCCCTTGACCCGGAATTGAACCGTGACCCTTCGGTGCGCGCGGGGGGGGGGGGGGGGGGGGGGCCCGGCGCTCTAACCACTGGGCAACCCAGCCAGGGCTCCATCTCCCCTCCCGCACTCATGCCGACCACGGGCTGCTGCCCCTCCACCCCCGCAGCCCTGGCCACCCCGTCTCAGGTCTCAGAAGCCAGGGAGGGACATCCCGCCATGCCTGGTCTCAGGGGGCTTCTCGGATCGCGCCTGTCTCTGTCTGCACAATCGGGCCACGCGGAGCCCTGCACGGTGCCAGGACGTCCGGCCTGCCTTCGTCCCAAGAGCCCTTTCCCACCAAACAGACAGCTCTTCCTCTGTCCCGTGACATCCCCCGGGAATCTCGGGGTTCTCTCTCGTTCCTGCCCCCCCCTCCCCGATCTGAGTTTCCCTGTTCATTCCCACGCCCGCCCTGCGCCTGGGGCGGGGAGAGGCTGGTGAAGGAGTGTTTAACTGGGCGAACTGGCTACGCCAACAGCACCTCGGGGACCCCCGGACTCACTGCCTCGATGTCGAGGGGCCCCCCCTGGGAATGCACACGGATGTCCTTTAATTACCATCAGCTCAAATCCAGGAGCAGGCGGAGCCATGCCCCGGGAACGTGTCTCCCCAAAATGTGGGAGACCGTTATCAGTACCGATTTCTTTGTTCTTTTTCTTTATATATATATATATTTATATATATATATATATATATATATATATATATATATATATATATATAATTGATTTTTTACAGAGAGGAAGGGAGAGAGATAGCTAGAAACATCGATGAGAGAGTAACATTGACCAGCTACCTCTTGCACTCCCCTTACCGGGGATGTGCCCACAACCAAGGTACATGCCCTTGACTGGAATCGAACCCGGGACCTTTCAGTCCGCAGACCGACGCTCTATCCACTGAGCCACACCGGTTTCGGCTTCCCTTTAATTTCTTAATCCCCAGCTCCCTCACTCAGCAACCCGCCGTTTCCTGTGTGGGTTCGCGGGAAACAGAGAAACAGCCCCCCACCCCCACCCCATCTTCCTCAGGAGACAGTTTCTGTGGGAGGGCTGGCTGGATGGGCTTGGGCTAAACAATGCTCGGTGGCTCAGCAGACAATGCACGGGGTGGGGGGGGGGCAAGCCCTGAGGTGGGGGCCCCTCCCTCCCCAGGACAAGCCTGGCCGGCCCTGCCCTGACCAGCTGCCTCCTTCGGAGTGAGATTGGGTTTCAAGGCCCCTCTGGGAGGGAGGGGGGCGTCCGTGGCTGATCTCACCGAGGTCCTATCGGCTTACAGGGCTCCGGCGGCTCCCGGCACAGCCAGATCCGAATCTCCACGGAAAGCCCCCCGCAGGCCTGCGTCAGCATGGGTCAGAGGGCGGCCGCTCCGGGCCAGCCTGTCTGTAACCACAGGAGCAGCCTGGCCCCTGCCCTAGGCTGCAGGTAGCCGCTGGGCTCTGCACGGCCCCTCAGAGGAACGGACGTTAAAAGCCATGGTGTGGCTCAGTGGATAGAGCGTCGGCCTGCAGGCTGAAGGGTCCCGGGTTCGATTCCGATCAAGGGCATGGACCTTGGTTGCGGGTACATCCCCAGTGGGAGGCGTGCAGGAGGCAGCTGATGGATGTTTCTCTCTCATCGACGTTTCTAGCTTTCTGTCCCTGTCCCTAATAACTCAATAAAATATATATATATATATATATATATATATATATATATATATATATATTTTTTTTTTTTTTTTTTTTTTTTTTTTTTTTTAAAGGAGCCATGGGCTTGGCCGGCCGACCAGCACAGCTTCATGGTTGCGCATCGACCTATGAACCAGGAGGTCCGGGTTCGATTCCCGGTCAGGGCACAGGCCCGGGTGGCAGGCTCCATCCCCAGGGCGGGGCGTGCAGGAGGCAGCCAGTCCATGATTCTCTCTCATCATGGATGTTTCTCTCTCTCTCCCTCTCTCTTCCTCCTTGAAATCAATAGAGATAGCCTACAGAATAAGAAGGGAATATGCTAATTGACTGCCACGCCCTCAAAGATGGCAGTACCCAGTCCCCTCAGCCCCCCAGCCGCCCAGGGCCACCCGAGGCTCAGGTAGCCAGGGCCGGCCGAGGCTGGCGCTGCCGGCAGTGGCAGCAGCAGAGGTGTGATGGGGGCGTCACCTTCCCCTGATCGCCAGTTCGCCTCCCACCCCTGAGGGCTCCCGGACTGAGAGAGGGGGCAGGCCGGGCTGAAGGAATTTTCATGCACCGATCCTCTAGGATATATCCTATATAATAAAAGCCTAATATGCTAAGTGTCCGGTCATCCAGTCGGCCGTTCAACCAATCAAAGCACAATATGCTAATGATATGCTAAGGCCGCTCAACCACTCGCTATGACGTGCACTGACCACCAGGGGGCAGACAGTCGACCCGTTGACCTGTTGCTATGATGTGCAATGACCACCAGGGAGCAGATGCTTCCATGGGTAGGTTAGCTTGCTGCTGGGGTCTGGCCGATCAGGACTGAGTGAGACAGGCCAGACACACCCTGGAGCCCTCCCATGGTCCTTCCCCTGCTGGCCAACCTTCCGCGTCCCTCCCCGGCCCCGGTCGTGCACTGGTGGGGGTCCCTCAGCCTGGCCTGCACCCTCTGGCAATTCGGGACCCCTTGGGGGATGCTGGAGAGCCAGTTTCAGCCGGATCCCACAGGCCAGGCCGAAGGGCCCCACGGGTACAGACATTTTTAAGTAAATAAATAAAGCCAGCAACCACTGTGGAGAACAGTATGGAGTTTCCTCAAAAAACCGAAAATGGAACTCCCATTTGACCCAGTGATCCCACTCCTAGGAATAAATCCTAAGAAACCGGAAACACCCATCAGAAAGGACATATGCACCCCTATGTTCATAGCAGCACAATCTACAATAGCTAGGATTTGGAAACAGCCGAGGTGCCCGTCAGCAGATGACTGGATCAAAAAACCATGGTACGCCTACACCATGGAATACTACGCCACCACAAAAAAGAAGGAATTCTCACCATTGGCAGCGACCTGGATGGAACCGGAGAACAGCATGCTGAGTGAAACAAGCCAGTCAGTGAAAGAGAAACACCACAGGACCTCACTCATTTATGAGATGATAAGGAACATCATAAACCGATGAACCAAAAGACAGATACAGAGACAGTAAAGCAACAAGCAGACTGTCCAATGACAGCGGGGAGGGGAGGGAGAGCTGGGGGAGAGAAGAGATCAACCGAAGGACTTGTATACATGCATATAAGCAAAACCAATGGACACAAAACTCTGGGGAGGGAGGGCATGTGTGGGAGTGGGGGTGGTGGGGATTGGTAAGGTACGTACACATATACCGTGTTTCCCCGAAAATAAGACATCCTCTGAAAATAAGACCTACTTACAGGTATCCTTCTGAGTGAAATATAA
Source organism: Pipistrellus pipistrellus (assembly GCA_903992545.1). NCBI lineage: Eukaryota > Metazoa > Chordata > Mammalia > Chiroptera > Vespertilionidae > Pipistrellus > Pipistrellus pipistrellus. The sequence goes on from CAJEUD010000059.1 coordinate 66,366, forward strand.
GGCATCCCCCCAAAAAAATAAGGCCTAAACATGAGAGATTTGGTCCACTGATTCTGAAAGAAACGAGTCACAAGAAATTCACCAGGAAATTCAGGAATTGGATTGTGACGATGATGCTCCAGAAGATGATGACATGATTGTCATTGACTAAATGAGTCAATTCTTTTTTTTTTTTTTATTAATATATTTTATTGATTTTGGACAGAGAGGAAGGGAGAGGGATAGAGAGTTAGAAACATCAATAAGAGAGAGTCATCGATCAGCTGCCTCTTGCACTCCCCCCACTGGGGATGTGCCCGCAGCCAAGGTCCATGCTCTTGACCGGAATCGAACCCGGGACCTTTCAGTCCCCAAGCCGACGCTCTATCCATTGAGCCAAACCGGATTCGGCTGAATGAGTCAATTCTTGATGCTGTAGGATCCACAGTTTGTCTGGTTTGTGTTGACAACGATCGTACTACCGTACCGTACACAGGTAATACATTTCCTTTATTTTCATTTAACAATAAATGTGTGCCGTATTCTTCTTCATGGAAAAATAAGACACTCCTGAAAATAAGACCTACTGCATCTTTGGGAGCAAACATTAATATAAGACACTGTCTTATTTTGGAGGAAACAGGGTAATACCTTAATTAAAAAAAAAAAAAAAAAAAATGAGCCGAAACCGGTGTGGCTCAGTGGATAGAGCGTCGGCCTGTGGACTGAAGGGTCCCGGGTTCGATTCCAGGCAAGGGCATGTATCTTGGTTTCGGGCACATCCCCAGTAGGGGGTGTGCAGGAGGCAGCTGATCGATGACTCTCTCATCGATGTTTCTGACTCTCTCTCCCTCTCCCTTCCCCTCTGTAAACAATCAATAAAATATATTTTAAAAAAATAAGTAAAGGAACTGTGTGAGGCTAAAAGGAACTCCGCCCTGCCCCTCCCCACCCCCCAGGCCGTTCTCAGAAAACCCTGGGACATGCTGATGGGTCACCGTGTGTAAGAACACCATGGACCAGTGATTCTATTTTTTCTTTTTCTATTTTATTGATTTTCCACAGAGAGGAAGGGAGAGGGATAGAGAGCTAGAAACATCGATGAGAGAGAGTCATCCATCAGCTGCCTCCTGCACCCCCCCTCCTGGGGATGTGCCCGCAACCAAGGTCCATGCCCTTGACCGGAATCGAACCCGGGACCCTTCCGTCCGCAGGCCGATGCTCTACCCACTGAGCCACACCGGTTTCGGCTGGACCAGTGATTGCTTTTTTTTTTTTTTTTTTTAAACAGTATACGATTATACTTAATACACACGTCCGATACAACCTGAAAGCATGACACCAGCGTAACACAGTCACAAAAACATGGTCTTTCATTTGCATGGGCCTGTGATGCTCAAAAATCTAAACCAGATGCTGGCCGCAGAGGCTCCGCGGCCGGCGGCCTGGCCAGGCCTCCCCAGGGCCGGGCACCCGGCTGGCAGGCAGGCAGGCAGCCGCCCAGCCATGGGCCCCGTGCCTCTCTGGGTGTTTACAGCCAGAGGGCAAATGAGAAGCAGCCCTGGCTGCCGGGCTGCTTTCTCTTTCGCTACCGGGAACCGGGGTTGGGAAATCGGGTGAACTCCGGGCCTTCTGGGGAAGGAGGAGGAGACGGGGTGACGCATCGGCCCAGCGGCCGTAGCAAAACACCCTCCTGTGGTGAACCATCATCCCTCCCCTCTCCCCCCCCCCCATCCCACCGCCCCCCAGAGAGAGGGCCGCCGGGGAGCCGGGGAGGGCAGGCTACAGAGCGTCTGTCTGGCCTGCCCCAAGTTCAAGGCCACGGCTCACTGAAGGGCCCGGGCGCCCTGGGCATCATCACCCAATGCCATCTGCCCGCCCGCCCCGTCTCTGGCTCAAGAAACAGGGGGGCTTACCCCCCGGGAGGGGGTGCTCCCCGGGGTGGGGGGAGGAGAGGGAGGGGAGAGGCGAAATGGAAGAGGGCGCCAGAGCCCTGGCCGGTGTGGCTCAGTGGGTAGAGCGCCGGCCTGCGGACCGAAAGGGTCCCAGGTTCGATTCCCGGTGAAGGACACACGCCCGGGGGACACAGGCCCCGGTCGACGGCTCCATCCCCAATGGGGAAACGTGCAGGAGGCAGCCAATCGACGATTCTCTCTCATCATGGATGTTTCTCTCTCTCTCCCTCTCCCTTCTTCTCTGACATCAATAAATACATATATATATATATATATATATATATATATATATATATATATACCCTGTTTCCCCCCAAAAAAGACAGTGTCTTATATTAATATTTTTCTCCCAAAGTTGAGCTAGGTCTTATTTTCAGGGAAACACGGGTTCTTTTAGCCCTGAACTGTGTGGCTCAGTGGATAGAGCGTGGGCCTGCAGACTCAAGGGTCCCGAGTTCGATTCCAGTCAAGGGCGTGGACCTTGGTTGCGGGCACATCCCCAGTGGGAGGCGTGCAGGAGGTGGCTGATGGATGTTTCTCTCTCATCCATGTTTCTAATTCTCTCTCCCTCTCTGTAAAAAATCAATAAAATAAAATAAAATAAATTTTTTTAAGAAGAGGGCATCAGAAAACCCAGCCATCCCTCTAACCCTGCCACACGACATCTGGCCACGTTCATGCCAAAAACCCACAGTGGCTCAGTGGATAGAGCGTCGGCCTGCAGACTGTAAGGTCCCGGGTTCGATTCCGGTCAAGGGCATGTACCTTGGTTGGGGGCACATCCCCAGTGGGGGGTGTGCAGGAGGCAGCTGGTCGATGATTCTCTCTCATCGACGTTTCTAACTCTCTCTCCCTCTACCTTCCTCTCTGTAAAAAATCAATAAAATATATTATTTAAAAAAAAAACCCTCAGTGAACCGTGTGGGAAAACGCTGAATCAGGACAGGGTCCGTGTTCCTGCCTTGTCCTCCCG
>CAJEUD010000059.1:74272-92350 GCA_903992545.1 Pipistrellus pipistrellus
CAGCTGGAGGAGCAGCTGGGGGAGCAGCTGGAGGAGCAGCTGGAGGAGCAGCTGGAGGAGCAGCTGGGGGAGCAGCTGGAGACCCACCGCCTGAGCGGGCGCATCGCAAGGAAAGAGCCACGGAGCCCACGGGGCCGGCGACCCCACAGCACGACCCCGCTCCATGGGAAACGCACCAGGCCATCGGGGGCGGCCACTTAGTCCCCGCACGCGTCCCCGGCCTCCCCACGGCAGGCACCGCCCTGCCGCCCGTCCGTCTGTCTGTCCCGGGACATCGCAGCCAGACCGACGGCCGAGGCCGCGGGAGCCCGTCCTCCCGCCCAGCCGCACGGCGCCAACAGGGTCCTACCGGGTCCGGAGCGCGGGAACGGGGAAGACAGCGGGGACTTCGGGGAGCAGCGCCCTCCGGCTCCCGCACACGAAGGGGGAGCGGGGAAGACAGCCGGGACTTCGGGGAGCAGCGCCCTCCGGCTCCCGCACACGCGGGGGGCGGGGCTCAGTCACAGGGGCTCCGGGGGGGGGGGCACGCCCCGCCTCCAGGCCTCCGGCGGCGCTGAGCTCCTGCTGCTCCTGGGAAAGAGGGAAGGAGTCAGCACCAGCATGGAGACTGCACACACAGAGACACAGAGACACACACACTAATACACACCACACAGACACATACACACCACATACACACTACACACAAATACACACCACATACACACCCCACACACTACACACACATACACCCACCCCCACACACACACAGACAACACACACCCCACACATACACCACACACACACCCCACACACACAGACAACACACACACCACACATACACCACACACACACCACATGCACTACACACATATACACACCACACAGACTACACACACACACACCACACAGACAACACACACACCACACACACACCACATGCACTATACACATATACACACCACACAGACTACACACACATACACACCACATACACTACATACACAACACACTAAACACACGCAAAACACACGCATAACACACAACATACAACACACACCAAGCACATGCTGCATGCACACCACGCACAAAACACACACCACACACATGCATTACATACACATCACATACATGCACACCACGCACATCAAACAGCACATATACAACACACCACATGCATGCACACACATCACACACAACATGCATACACCCAGATCATGCATACACAGACCACACAACACACACATCACATGCACATATACACACACACCCGGAGACAACACACAACACATACATGCCACACACATACACACAACACACGGAGAGACACCACACACATGCCAACACATAACACACAACACACCACATACAACACACACAACACAAAACACACGCACAGCACACACACACACACACACACACACACTTTTGGGCTAGGGAAGGAGAAGGCACCATAAGAGGGTCTATTATGATGCCATTACCCAAACGCCCATGGGTGGCATATACTGGTGATTTGCACCCACACGAAGAACTGGGATGAAATGTCTTTTGTTTAAATATCTTTTTACTGATTTCAGAGAGGGAGGGAGAGGGGGAGAGAAACATCCATGAGGAGAGAGAACCGGCTGCCTCCTACACGCCCCCCACTGGGGATGGAGCCCACACCCCAGGCCTGTGCCCTGACCGGGAATCGAACCCTGACCTCCTGGTTCCTAGGTCAATGCTCCACCTCCGAGCCCCCCGCCCCCCCCAGGCCGGGCTCAGAGAGCTCGCACCCTCCGAACCAGGAGGCGGGAGGGCGGGTGAAATTACTTACTTGGCCCCGCCCCCGAGCCTTGCGGGCGGAAGGAACGGGCGGGCGACGTTCTCCAACGTTCTCCTCGCACCGGAAACGCTCCCGTTTATCCTGAATTCGACTTTTTCTTTCTTTTCTTTTCTTTTCTTTCTTTTTTTTCTTTTTTTTTTTTGGCATTGCGATCAACCTCAGCGCCTTCATCGGTCCCATCGAGTCCTCCAACGTGGAAATAAAAAGCTGGAGACGGAAGTCCCTGTGAAATGGTCGCTCCGTCAGGGGAGAGAGCAGAGGGCTCACACCACACACATGCAACGCACATGCAACGCATACATACGTCACAAGACAGGTGCAGCCGCCTTTAAAATACACCTGGCCCGGCCGGTGTGGCTCAGTGGTTGAGCCTCGACCTAGGAACCAGGAGGTCAGGGTTCGATTCCCGGTCAGGGCACAGGCCCCGGGTGGCGGGCTCCATCCCCAATCGGGGGCGTGCAGGGGGCAGCCGGTCCGTGATTCTCTCTCCTCATGGATGTTTCTCTCTCTCCCTCTCCCTTCCCCTCTGACATCAAGAACATCCTATAGCGTAAAAGTGTAATATGCCTAAACCGGTGGGGCTCAGTGGATAGAGCGCCAGCCTGCGTCAGACTGCAGGGTCCCAGGTTCAATTCCGGTCAAGGGCACATGCCTTGGTTGTGGGCTCCATCCCCAGTGGGGAGCGTGCAGGAGGCAGCTGATCCATGATTCTCTCTCATCGATGTTTCTAGCTCTCTATCCTTCTCTCTTCCTCTCTATTAAAAAAAATCAATAAAATATATATTTTTTAAAAAGTGTAATATACTAAGGGTCTGACCTTTCGGCTGACCGCTCGACTGGTTGCTATGATGCACACTGACCACCAGGGGGCAGGCGCTCCGACCTGTAGGTTAGCTTGCTGCTGGGGTCTGGCTGAGGCCGAGGGATCCCTAGCACTGCACAAATTCATGCACCAGGCATCTAGTATATACACGGAGTGGCCAGATGATGATGGTCTCTGAACACATAATCATCTGGCCACTCGGTATGTGTGTGTGTGTGTGTGTGTGTGTGTGTGTGTATACACATTTTAGAGGCCCGGTGCATGCATTCGTGCATGGGTGGGGTCCAGCCAGCCTGGCCAGGGGGAGGGGACATGGGTCGGACTCCTGGTCGAGGGGACCATGTGCATATGAGCCTTTTATTCTATACGATAGACACTGAGTGGCCAGATGGATCATGCAGTTCAGAGATCACCATCCTCTGGCCACTAGGTGTAAATAAATACACACAAATATCCCTGTGCTTTCACCATAACCCCTTCCCATGAGCAGCTTGGCCAGCAGACGGCGCTGTCCCGGCGGGGGGGTCGGGACAGGGGGCAAAGGGCATGTGACCTTTGGGCACCCCACTATCTGGGGGCCTGAATCTCTGCCGCGTGCTCCATGGGGGGTGGGGGGGGTAGGGGGGAGAGCCACCCCACGGGGTGCACGGAGATGCCAGAACAGAAGCGTTTCCATGCAGGGGAGGGACCTGTCTCCAGGACAGACGAAGCCCTACAGGTGCTCGCGCCCACGTGTTGCCAGGCAGCCAGCCAGGGAAACCCCACGCGGGGCTGCAGGGGAGGCGCGGGGGGCGGGGCGGGGGCGGGGCCTCATGGTGATTGGCACGCCCCTTGGAGAGAAAAAACGGGCTCAGAACACAGCGCAGTAGCTCTTGCAGCGACACCCAGACCTGGAGCCAGTCTTCTCCGTAAACTGGCTCCATCCGGCTCACCTCCATGCTGTGACACTGACGGGCTCCCGCGTCCCTCCCTCACGAAATCTATGCTAATGAAAGGGCAATATGCTAATTAGACCGGGAGACCGGACATCTTCCGGATGGCCAACTTCCTTCCGGACAGTTAGGGGGCGACCAGGCCAGCAGGGGGGCAGGTGGGGGCAGCCAGACTGGCAGGGGGCAGTTGGGGGGCGACCATACTGGCACGGGGACAGTTGGGGGGGCAGCCAGGCCAACAGGGGGCAGTTGGGGGGCGACCAGGCCAGCAGGGGGGCCGGTGGGGGGCAGCCAAGCCAGCAGAGGGGGCAGTTGGGGGGCGACCAGACTGGCAGGGGAGCAGCTGGGGGGAACCAGACTGGTAAGGGAGCAGTTGGCGATCAGGCCAGCAGGGGGCAGTTGGGGGACGACCAGACTGGCAGGGGGACCGTTGGGGGGGCAGCCAGGCTGGCAGGGGGACTGTTAGGGAGCAACCAGGCCAGCAGGGGCAGTTGGGGGGTGGGTGACCAGGAAGGCAACCAGGCGAGCGGTTAGGAACCAGCGGTCGTGGATTGCGAGAGGGGGGGTCCCTCGGCCCGGATCGCACAGGGACATCCCCTGAGGGGTCCCTGATGGGAGAGGGTGCAGGCCGGGCTGAGGGACACCCCCTCCCTCCCCCATGCATGAAGGTCACGCACCGGGCCTCTAGCAATGTCCTAAAAGCAGAACGTGATCACCTCCTGGGTGGACCCCTCCCCGCCTCCCTGCCGCCCTCGGATGCCCAAGGAACCCTGGGTGACCCCGTGCTGGGCCACACGCTCTCCTCCCCACCCCCCACCCCCCGTGGCTCCCCCAGGACGGCTGGGGGCTTCCCTGGACCAGCCCTCCCTCTTCTCCTGCCCTGCGCTCTGGGGCCCTGAATCTGGGAGGAGGGAAGCGCGCAACTTCCAGGGACCCAGGGCCAGGGACCCGGCGGGCGCGCGGAGGAAGCGCCTGGGAGCTGTCCATGGTGGCGCGGCGCCTGGGCGCGCGGCGCCGCGGGCTCCCCCCACCCCATCCCCACCCCTACCCCCAGGATGCGCCCACCCCACCCGCCTGCCCTCCTGCTCCCTCTGTCTCCCCAGACCGCCTGGCGCAGGCATGGAGAGCCTCGCCCCTCCTCCGGGCTCCCCAGCTCCGGGCCGGGGCCGCGGCCAGGCGCTGGCTCCCACATCAAAGCGTCCGACCCAAAAGCGAGTTCTCACCTGTGGGCAGCGCTGGCTTTCAGGGCGGGGGACCCGGGACCGCACATCCGGGGCAGCTGGCTGCGCGCGGGGCTGGGGCGCCCCGGGCCCCCCGAGGTGCGCGCGCCGCCGAGAGCAGAGAGTCCGCGGCTGATCCCCTCGAAGGGGCTCGGAGCTGCGCGCCTTTCTGGGGAGCACAGGCGCCCCCCATGGGTCTGTCCGTCCGGTCCAGAGTCCAGAGTCCAGAGTCCGGAGCGTCTGGGGCCCTCGTTCCCTCCGGGAGCCGCGCGCGCCGGAGACCCGGCCTGCGCTCCGCGAGGTCCCCTGCCTTCGCCTTCCGACCTCAGGTGACCTTTTCCCGGAGGAGCTCGGCGTCCTCCCGACGTGCCAGGTTGGAGACTCCGTCTAAACATCCCCGGGGGCCCTCGTGCCTCCGGCCGTGCAGTGTCCGGGGGGAGGAGGAGCAGGAGGAGGAGGAGGAGGAGGAGCGCAGACCCGAGAGGAGCCGGTGCTGAGACCGGTCTCCAGGCGCGCACCCCTGTGCGCAGCGCAGCGCCAGCGCCTCTGGGTCCCATCCAGGCTCCCCAACTTGACCTCCTGCCCCGCGAGCAGTGCCCCCAGCGCCCCCCGACGGAGGGCCGTCCCGGGCGCGACCCCTGCAGGAGGGAGGACTCCATGGAAAAGCGGGGAGAACGGGAGGAGGAAGAAGAGGAAGAGGAGGAGGAGGAGGAGGAGCGCAGACCCGAGAGGAGCAGATGCTGAGACCCCGGGGGGCGCGCTGCGGGGCGCAGACCCATCTCCAGGCGCGCGCCCCTGTGCGCAGCGCCAGCGGCTCAGACTCCCCAACTTGACCCCCGCGAGCAGCGCCCCCCGACGTTGGGCCGTCCCGGGCGCGACCCCAGCAGGAGGGAGGGCTCCATGGAAAGCGGAGGGCCTCGTCCAGGCTCCCCCACCTGACCTCCCGCCCCGCGAGCAGCGCCCCCCAAACGGAGGGCCGTCCCGGGCGCTACCCCAGCAGGAGGGAGGGCTCCATGGAAAGCGGAGGGGCCGGGGGCTGCCCACCCTCCTCGCTGGATGCGCTCCAGGGACACACACGGGCGCCCCGGGCACCTGCCGCGCGCCAAGGCTCCCAGGATCGAGGACGCCGGGGACAGACAGACAGGCAGCACCGGGGAGACCCACGGAAGCCGAGGCTGGGGGAGGTTTTCCTGCCATGAGTGGAGCCGCCGGGGTCCCCCCCAAACCCTCCAACACCCTCCCCAGCCCGGCCTCCGCTCCGAGGCCAGGCCGCCCGCGCGCCCGCCAGCCCCCTCACCTCCGGGCCAGGCGCCACGCCTCCCCGGCCGGAGCGCAGAGGCCGGCGCGGGCCGAGAGCTCCGGGGGCCGCGGGCGGAGAGCGAGCGCCGGGGCCGTGTGGGGCGCGGGGTGCAGGCCTCCTCGCCGCCGAGCTTCCCCGGGAAGATCGGGCTCCTGGCTCGCCGGGCTCGGCTGCGGCTGGACCTCCGGGCTGCGCTGCGCTCCCGGCCGCCAGCGCCCGGCTTTATAGCGGCCGCCCGGGCAGCCGGAGGCTGGCTCCTCCCCGGGCCGGCGCCCGCCCGCCCGCCCGCCCGCCTGCCTGCCCGCCCCGCCGGAGCCAGGCGCACCGAGGAGGCGCCGCCGCTGCCCGCCGGCAGGGGGCGCTGGAGCCCCGGGCTCGGCGCGAGCAGGCCGGGTGCTGGGAGCGCGTTCAGGGCTCGGGAGAGGGGAGCAGGCTGGGCGTCCGCGGGGCCAGCGCAGAGGTGGGTTCCCGGCTCCGACGCCTCGAAATCTTTTTTTTTTTTTTTAGGATATGACATTTGTTTCTTTATTTTTCTTTCTTTCCTTTTTTAAATGCATTTTATTGATTTTACACAGAGAGGAATTGAGAGGGACAGAGAGAGAAATATCCATCATTTGCCTCCTGCACACCCCCCACTGGGGATGTGCCCGCAACCAAGGTACATGCCCTTGACGGGAATCGAACCCGGGACCTTTCAGTCCGCAGGCTGATGCTCTATCCACTGAGCCACACCGGTTTTGGCTCCTTTCTTTCCTTTAAAAACATATACTGAGTGGCCAGATTGTGATGATCTCTGAACGCACAATCATCTGGCCACTAGGTGTGTATCCTATAGAATAAAAGGCTCATATGCACATGGTCCCCTCAACCAAGAGTTCGACCAGCAGGCAGACCAGCCAGCCGCCCCTGTCTCCTCCCCCCTGGCCAGGCTGGCCGGACCCCACCCATGCACGGATTCATGCACCAGGCCTCTAATATGTACAATATATATATCAATATATATACATACACACACACACACATTGAGTGGCCAGATTATTATGCGTTCAGAGATCATCATCATCTGGCCACTCTGTGTATTTTTATTTGTTCCAGAGAGGGAAGGAGGGAGGGAGGGAGGGAGGGAGGGAGGGAGAGAGAGAGAGAGAGAGAGAGAGAGAGAGAGAGAGAAACATCCATGATGAGAGAGAACCATGGGTCGGCTGCCTCCTGCACGCCCCCCCACCCTCCCACTGCAATCCCCATCCAGCCTGCAACCCAGGCCTGTGCCCTTGACCTCGCATCCACAGGCCGACGCTCTAGCCACTGAGCCACACCAGCCAGGGCCCTTTCCTTTCCTCAGCAGGCTCCCCCCATACAGACACACAGCCCAGCACCCACAGTCACCGGGGACGGAGGACACTCGGCCCCGAGGAGGCGGCCGGGCCCGGGGCCTGCCCTCCGTGCGGGCAGCGCTCCGAGCGGCGCGGTGTCATGAGCTCCGGAGGCCGCGCATTCCTCTGGCGCCGGCTCGCGTGTCTCCGGCCGCGCTGATGAGTTGCAGGCGGGCCCCGCGTGTCCGCAGCCGGATTCCTCCGCCCGGCCGCCCGCCCGGCCTCCACTCAGCGCCCGTGATGGACGGGCTGTTCTGTGGATGATGCTGATCGTGCACTCTGGCCCAAACCCCCTCCGCCCAAGTGCCTGCAGATCTATTAAAAAAAAAAAATATATATATATATATATATAATCTTTTAAATATATTTTTTATTGATTGTATACAGAGAGGAAGGGAGAGAGAGTTAGAAACATCCATGAGAGAGAAACATCCATCAGCTGCCTCCTGCACACCCTCCACCAGGGATGTGCCCGCAACCAAGGTGCATGCCCTTGACTGGAATCGAACCCGGGACCCTTCAGTCCACCAAGGTCTGATGCTCTGTTCACTGAGCCACAACGGCTAGGGCTGTAGTCTTTTGTTTCTAAATAATGTTTAAAAACACGTTTTTAAAAACTGATTTGATTGAGAGAAACATCCATTTGTTGTTCCACTTACTTTTAAATATATATATATATATATTATTGATTTTTTGCAGAGAGGAAGGGAGAGGGATAGAGAGTTAGGAACATTGATGAGAGAGAAACATCCCACCGGGGATGTGCCCCCAACCAGGGTACAAGCCCTTGACTGGAATCGAACCCGGGACCCTTCAGTCCGCAGGTTGATGCTCTATCCACTGAGCCACACCAGCCCTGCTCACAGCCAGCAGCCTGCCAGGGCCATGGACAAGGCTGGCCACACCTCTGCTCCATCTGCTTTTCCCAGGAAACCAGAGCGGGGCATTTTATTTTATTTTATTTTATTTTATTTTATTTGTATATTTTATTGATTTTCTGCAGAGAGGAAGAGAGGGATAAAGAGTTAGAGACATCCATCAGCTGCCTCCTGCACACCCCCCACCTGGGGTTGTGCCCAGCAACCCAGGTACATGCCCTTGGACAGAATCGAACCCGGGACCCCTCAGTCCGCAAGCCGACGCTCTATCCACTGGGCCACACCGCCCAGGGCGATCGCGGACATTTCAGATGCCCCCTGCAGGGGCCGCCCTCCTCGCACACGGAGCCTGAAGCTGGCATCTGGCCCGGGAGCTCCCCAGCTTGGGAGCTGGGGCCAGGCCACCAGGACTCAGGCCCGCCCGGGTCCAGTCTGGTCTGGCTGGAGGCAGCTGAGGTTCCCTGAGCGGAGCCGGCGCTGGGATTGGGGCCAGGAAGTCCGAGGCTCACAGCCGACCCCTGGGAACCGGGAATGTGGATTGCTACATCTTCCTCCTCACATTCATCATCCCCGAAGAGAAAGAACGCTCCTCTCCTGCCCTGTGGCTCAGTGGAAGGGCCTCGGCCTGCGGACTGAAGGGTCCTGGGTTCGATTCCCAGTCAGGGCACATGTCCGGGCTGCAGTCACGGTCCCCAGGGAGGGGCGTGCAAGAGAAAGCCGATCCATGATTCTCTCTCATCGAGGTTTCTCACTTTCTAACCCTGTCCCTTCCTCTCTGTAAAATGAAATAAATCAATGAAAATAAGCCCTGGCCGGTGTGGCTCAATGGATAGAGCGTCGGCCTGCGGACTGAAGGGTCCCGGGATCGATTCCAATCAAGGGCACACGCCCGGGTTGCAGGCACGGTCCCCAGTGGGGGGGCGTGCAACAGGCAGCTGATCCATGATGCTCTCTCCTCATGGATGTCTCTCTCTCTCTCTCTCTCTCTCTCTCTCTCTCTCGCTCTCTCCATCCCTCCCTCTCCCTTCCTCTCTGAAATCAATAATAAAAAAAAAATTATATTTTTCAAAATAGTTGGATGTTTAGCTCAAAACTCTCCTCCCCAGGTTACACACCTGGGACTGGGGCGGGGGACAGAGGCCGGGGGGGGGGGGGGGGGGAGGCCAGGGCCCTTGAGGTGAGTGTCCGACCCCGTGGGTGAGCAGGCGGGATCTACACTGGGAATGAGTGAGCACCCAGCTGAGGAGGGGAGAATCCAGTGGCGCAGCGGGTAGAGCGTTGGCCTGCGGACTGAAAGGTCCCGGGTTCGATTCCGGTCAAGGGCATGGACCTTGGTTGCCGGCACATCCGCGGTGGGGGGCGTGCAGGAGGCAGCTGATCGTTGACTCTCTCTCATCGATGTTTCTGACTCTTTTTACAGTTAAAACAGAATACTTACACCTGGAATTTCGGGAGGGAGGTGGGGGAAGAGAATCCAGTGGTTCCTAAACATTTGCAAAGAGGCTCAGCTCTGCACACAGAGAAATTCAGATTAATACCATGCTGAGACAGCCCTGGCCGGTGCGGCTCAGTGGATAGGGCGTCAGCCTGCAGACTGAGGGATCCCAGGTTTGATTCCGGTCAAGGGCATGTACCTTGGTTGCGGGCACATCCCCAGTGGGGGGCGTACAGGAGGCAGCTGGTGGATGTTTCTCTCTCATGGATGTTTCTAACTCTCTCTCCCTCTCCCTCCCTTTCTGTAAAAAAATCAATCAAATATATATATTTTAAAAAATACTACACTAAACTATGCATCCCATTGGCAAAACCCCAAGAGTTGGATGACCCCTCCCTATGCCGGCGGTGGGGGCGGGGGCGGGGGGGGACGGGTCCTGGCCTCATTCTTCACGGGCACACGTGTACATAAATGGGTCCGGCCTCGGAGGGCGTGTTGCCAGGATGTAGGAAAATGCCTGACTCAGGAATTCCACACCCGATCGCTTATCCTAGGACGTGTTTGCACCATGCATGAAGTGACAACGATGTCCATTGCAATCCTATTTGTCATAGGAAAAAAAAAAAAAAAAAAGCTGCCTACTTGCCTGGTTGTGGGGCTGATTGAGTGATGTGATGTCGCTGCTGTGGAATGGGACAGCCGTTTGAATAAAGGATAACGGTAAATGGACGCACTAAAATGAGCAATGAAGGATAGAGCGTCGGCTTGGGGACTGAAGGGTCCCGGGTTCGATTCCGCTCAAGGGCATGTACCTTGGTTGCGGGCACATCCCCAGTAGGGGGTGTGCAAGAGGCAGCTGGTCGATGATTCTCTCTCATCGATGTTTCTAACTCTCTATCTCTCTCCCTTCCTCTCTGTACAAAATCAATAAAACATATTTTTAAAATGAGCAATGAAAGCATAAAGGGCCAAGACTGGTGTGGCTCAGTGGATAGAGCGCCGGCCTGCGGACTGAAGGGTCCCGGGTTCAATTCCGCTCAAGGGCATGTGTCTTGGTTGCGGGCACATCCCCAGTAGGAGGTGTGCAAGAGGCAGCTGATGGATGTTTCTCTCTCATCGATGTTTCTAACTCTCTATCCCCCTCTCTTCCTCTCTGTAAAAAAAATCAATAAAATATATTTTAAAAAATTGTGGGTTCGATTCCTGTTCAGGACATGTACAGGAGGCAGCTGATAGATGTTTCTCTCTCACTCTGATGTCTCTCCCTCTCTCTCTCATCAATAAACATGTCCCACCCTAGCCGGTGTTGTTCAGTGGATAGAGCGTCTGCCTGTGGACGGAAGGGTCCCGGGTTCGATTCCGGTCAAGGGCATGGACCTTGGTTGCAGGCACATCCTAAGGCCAACGCTCTAGCTGCTGAGCCACACTGGTTAGGGCTGGCAAGCTTTTTTAAAATATATATATATATTTTTTTTTTATTGATTTCAGAGAGGAACGTCTAAAAGTGATTGATGATGATGATGATGGACAAGAATCTTGTTTAAATCTGTTTATTTGATACTAGAGGCCCGGTGCATGAATTCATGCATGGGGGTGGGGGGTCTGGCCAGCCCCACCCCCTGGTCAAATTCCCGGCCCAGGGGACAAATTGCATATTAGCCTTTTTAAAAATTTTTATTTATATTTTTTTATTTTTAAATATACTTTATTGATTTTTTACAGAGGAAGGGAGAGGGAAAGAGAGTTAGAAACATTGATGAGAGAGAAACATCGTCCAGCTGCCTCCTGCACGCCCCCCACTGGGGATGTGCCCGCAGCCAAAGTCCATGCCCTTGACGGGAATCGAACCTGGGACCCTTCGGTCCGCAGGCCGACGCTCTATCCGCTGAGCCACACCGGTTTCGGCAATATTAACCTTTTTTTTAAGAAAGGATAGCATATCCCTAGGTTGCTTGCTTAAGCCTGATGGGCAGTAACCTCCTCCAAACCTGAGCAGCTCCTGGGAATCAGTGGCTGCACTTCTTCCTGCGACACGCCATGTCCTTACCCGTGTCTCCGTGGCCTGCCGTGCTCCTGTGGCTGTTTCCATGGTGACGGATGGTGACGGACTATGGACCCTCCCTCCGTGCCCCGTGCTCCTTGGCCTCGTCCATTACCCGATATCACCAAAGGCTGATATGCAAACCCCCCCCCGACCCGGAGGAGACGCGAGGGAGGTGGATAGTCAGGCTCAAACTCCGTCTGCACCGCATAAACGGCCCTGACACCGGTGTGGCTCAGTGGTGACAGCGTCGGCCTGGGGATGGAAGGGTCCCGGGTTCGATCCCGTCAACGGCATGGACCTTGGCTGCGGGCACATCCCCAGTGGGGGGGGCGTGCAGGAGGCAGTGGATGGATGTTTCTCTCTCATCGATGTTTCTGACTCTCTGTCCCTCTCCCTTTGTCTCTGTAAACAATGAATAAAATATATTTTTTAAATTGTTTTAAAAAAAATTAAGTAAGTGTGGGTGGCCTGGCCTGGGTGGCTCAATGTCTGAGTGTCGGCCCTTGAACCAGGAGGTCACCGTTCGATTCCCGGTCAGGGCACAGGCCCAGGTTGCACATGCCCCTAACCCCTAACCCCTCTGCCCGCCTGCCTGATCGCCCCTAACCCCTCTTCCTGCCTGCCTGATCGGCCCTAACCCCTCTGCCTGCCTGCCTGCCTGATCGCCCCTAACCCCTCTGCCTGCCTGCCTGATCGCCCCTAACCCCTCTGCCTGCCTGCCTGATCACCCATAGCCACTCTGCCTGCCTGCCTGATCGCCCCTAACCCCTCTGCCTGCCTGCCTGATCGCCCCTAACCCTCTTCCTGCCTGCCTGATCGCCCCTAACCCCTCTGCCTGCCTGCCTGATCGCCCCTAACCACTCTGCCTGCCTGCCTGATCGCCCCTAACCCTCTTCCTGCCTGCCTGATCGCCCCTAACCCCTCTGCCTGCCTGCCTGATCTCCCCTAACCCTCTTCCTGCCTGCCTGATCGCCCCTAACCCTCTTCCTGCCTGCCTGATCGCCCCTAACCCCTCTGCCTGCCTGCCTGATCTCCCCTAACCCTCTTCCTGCCTGCCTGATCGCCCCTAACCCCTCTGCCTGCCTGCCTGATCGCCCCTAACCCCTCTGCCTGCTGGCCTGCCTGATCGCCCCTAACCACTCTGTCTGCCGGCCTGATAGCCCCTAACCCCTCTGCCTGCCTGATGCCTCTAACTGCTCCCCTGCTGGCCTGACCGCCCCTAACCACCTCTGCCTCGGCCCCACCACTGTGGCTTTGCCCAGAAGGACGACCAGAAGACACTTGGTCTATCGGGCCTAATTAGCATATTACCCTTTTATTAGTATGCATATATATATATATATATATATATATATATATATATATTTTGAGCTTTACCTTTTCATTTCTCTTTATTTTTACATTTTCATTGTTGTCAGAGAGGGAGAGGGAGATAGAAACATCCATGATGAGAACATCGACTGGCTGCCTCCTGCAAGCCCCCCACTGGGGATCGAGCCTGCAACCCGGGCCTGTGCCCTGATGGGGAATCAAACTGTGACCTCCTGGTTCCCAGGTGGATGCTCAACCACTGAGCCACACCAGCCCGGGCCTGCTATGCTTTTTTTTTCTCTCTCTCTGAGCTTTTCTTCCAAAAGATTTCTAAGTGGTCTCACCCAACACACGCCTACCCGTCCCTTAAGGGAGGCAGCGAAGCCGAAGCCGGTGTGGCTCAGTGGATAGAGCGCCGGCCTGCGGACTGAAAAGGTCCTGGGTTCGATTCCGGTCAAGGGCATATACCTTGGTTGCGGGCACATCCCCGGTGGGGGGTGTTCAGGAGGCAGCTGGTCGATGTTTCTAGCTCTCTCTCCCTCTCCCTTCCTCTCTGAAAAAAAAAAAAAATCAATAAATTAAAAAAAAGAGAGAGAGAGAGGCAGCAAAGTGAGCGAGCCCCATGGGGTCCCTCGGACAGGGAGACAGGAGCGCTGGGCACCGTTACCTTCCTGGAGGGGGAGAAGGAAAACGCGGCCATGGCCCTGGCTCCGATCCATGCATCCTTTATTCGGTGACCAGCAGCCACCACCGAGCCGCGGCCGAGGCTGACAGCGGCCGGAGGCTGACCACACGTTTAAGGCTTTTACATCGGAGAAACCAAAGAGGAACAAAAAAAAATCAAAACGAAGCCACCACCACCGCCCCCAGCACCCCCGCCAGCCCACACCGCGTCCCGAGGCCTGCCGGGCAGCCACGGCCAGGGGTCGGAACCCGCATCCCCGCGGGACGCAGAAGATCCCGGAATTTTAGGGGAATCCATTCCTCAGCGCGTCCACTGGTCCTTTTCTTTTTTCTTCTTCTTTTTTTGTTTTTGTTTTTGTCTTGGAAATGGTATAAAAAATCTTTTTTTTTTTTTTAATAGCAAAACCGAGGAATAGAAACCTATTAACAAAATGTACCCAATCATTTACATTATAAAGGAGGGGCCTGCAGTTCACGGGCGATTCTGAGAGGGCAGGGGAGGGGATGAGGACAAATACCCATTAGTGATGGCAGGGAGGAAGGGAGAAGAAGAGGGAGAGAAACATCCATGACAAATGAGAACATGGACCGGCTGCCTCCTGCACGCCCCCCCGCTGGGGATCGAGCCCGCAACCCGGGCCTGTGCCCTGACCGGGAATCGAACGGATGCAGAAGGTCACAGCGGATATCCACAGGGCTTTGTCCAAGGCCGACGGGAGGGCCTGCCGTAGGCCAGGGGTCGGCAAACCCATCCGTCCACAGAGCCAGCAGCACGACGACTGAGACGTCTTTGGAGAGCCGAGTTTTTAAAACCTAAACTTCTCCCACACAGACTCGCCCAGGCCGCGGCCTTTTGTGGAAGAGCCGCACGCAAGGGGCCCGCGAGCCGCAGGTGGCTCGCGAGCCGCGGTTTGCCGGCCACGGGCGTTAGTTAGGCCACCCCGACCATCGACATAGGCAACGTCCGTGGACGGGTAACAAACGGACACGTGAGAAAAAAAAATAACAAATCAAAAAACAGGAAGAAAAAAAAATATTCCGTGTAAGAATATTCCAGTGTTCGCTCCGGGGTTCCAGTGGGGAAAGCTGGCCAGGGCGGGGCCAGGGGGTGACCCTTCCAGTGATCCAGTTTGGGGGCGGGGGGGAAGGTCAGCACGCTAATGGAAGTGAAGGGCCCAGAGGGTGTGGCTCAGTGGGCAGCGCGTGGGCCTGCGGACCAAAGGGTCCCGGGTTCGAATTCCCCGAGGTCAAGGACACAGACCTCAGTGGCAGGCTCTTCCCCGGCCCACATTCATGCTCCTCTCTCTCTCTCTCTCTCTCTCTCTCTCTCTCTCTCTCTCTCTCTCTCTCTCTCTCTCTCTCTCTCCCCCGCTCTCCTTAAAAACCAATGCGGAAATATCCTCAGGAGAGGATGAACAAAGAGAAAAAAAGGAAAAGGTTAAGGGAGTGTTGTCACCGGCGTTCCAGTGGCTCCAGCACAGCGCCACCCACGGACAGACCCCGGGAATGCGGACGACATGGGGGGGAGGGGACGGGGAAGGGGGGTTCTGCCTGAATGAACCCCGAGTGATGCGTAGAGGAGAGACGCAGCTGGGAGCATCCTTACCCAGCACCCCCAGCCCTCCTTCCGACCTCCACAAGGCCACGAGGCCGGGAGCCACAGCAGGTCCGTGTCGGGAGGCGTGTGAATTAGAAATTCTCTAGCTACGCGGCCGAGGCCTCCATGGCTCTCGGATGAGGTCGCTCGTGTCCAGGCCGGGTGTTTCCTCCCTGTCCCCGGCCGTGACCATGGCCATGGCCGTGGTTGTGACTGTGGCCTTGGCCGTGGCCCTGTCCATGGCAGTGACCGTGACCGTGGCCCTGACCCTGTCCATGGCAGTGACCATGACCCTGTCCGTGGCAGTGACCGTGGCCCTGTCCGTGGCAGTGGCCGTGGCAGTGACCGTGGCCGTGGCAGTGACCGTGGCTGCTCCCGGGGAGGGTGCGTGGGGCGCGGAGGGCTGTGCTCGCCGTCACTGCGGGGGACGCGGCGCCTTCAGGAGTTGGGGAGCTCGTGGGAGATGAACTGCTTTAGCCGCTCCAGGTACTGGGCGTAGAGTTCGATGTCGTTGTGCCCGGCGCCCTCCACCCACAGCGGCTCCACGGCGCGCGGGCAGCGCTCGTACATGGCCAGGCCGTGCGAGAAGTCGATGACCTCGTCCTCGGTGCCGTGGATGACCAGCACCGGCGAGGTCACTTTGGAGATCTTGTCGATGCTGCGGAGAGGGGGGGGGGCGGGGTGGGGAGAGAGAGGACTCTTTAGGGACAGCATCGCCAGCCTCCTCTTTTTATAGAAACTTTAAAAAATCATTTAAAATACATTTTTATTGATTTCAGAGAGGAAGGGAGAAGGAGAGAGAGAGAGAGAAACATCCATGATGAGAGAGAATCACGGATCGGCTGCCTCCTGCACGCCCCCCACTGGGGATCGAGCTCACAACCCGGGCGTGTGCCCTTGACCGGGAATCGAGCCCTGACCTCCTGGTTCCTAGGTTGATGCTCAACCCCCGAGCTGGGCATCTTAAGGGACCTTTCTCTTCGAAGCAATAGCTCAGGTGGTTAAACATTGACCAGAGCCAGGAGCCTTTTGCCCTTTGCACACAAAACCTCGTGGGACGTGGAACGTGGGACGTGGGCGAGAAGCAAGGTCCTCTGTTCAGCAGGAGGGACCGCAGCTCAGACAGATAACCCCGTGGCCAGGCCCCGAGACAGCGGGGTGCTCTGAGGTCACCCCCAAACCTGTCCCAGCGAGGCGCCAGGAGGATGGCACAGCCGCGCCCGGGCCGGGTCCCCGGCCACGATCAGAGCCACGGCCGTATGTTCATGGGCCTGGCCGGTGTGGCTCAGTGGGCAGAGCGTCGGCCTGCGGACTGAGGGGTCCCGGGTTCGATTCCGGTCAAGGGCATGTACCTTGGTTGTGGGCACATCCCCAGTGGGGGGCGTGCAGGAGGCAGCTGGTCGATGTTTCTCTCTCATGGATGTTTCTAGCTCTCTATCCCTCTCCCTTCCTCTCTGTAAACAGCCAATAAAACGTATTTTAAGAAATCAGCCCGTGGGAAGGGTCCTCGGGGTGAGGATGAACAATCACACGCGCCTCACCGCGCCCTCTGCGCGCACGTGGCTCTTGGCGATGGGGCCGCACACGCCACCCCGGGTACATGAACTCTGACCCCTGCGTCCCCTCCCTGCCCGTGGGCGCTCCGGCTCCCACACGGACAGCGGGGGGAGGAGGAGGGCCCGGAGGCGGGTCCGAGCGAGCAGGGCCCTCGGATCTCACCCGAGGCCCCCGCCTCGCCCCATGGGCGTGTCCTGGTTTCCCTCTCCCTCTCCCTCTCCCTCTCCCTTCCTCTCTGACATCAGTTCTATAGAATAAAAGCCTAATATGCACATGGGCGGGACAACCGGTCGCTATGGCGCCATAGACAACCAGGGAGTAGGCAGCACAGGAGCTGCCCCCTAGTGGTCTGTGCACAACATAGCGAGCAACGGAACTCCCAGTCTCCCAGCCGGACTCCCGCGGGGACACTTTGCACATTGGCCTTTTATATAAATAGATAGATGTTTCTCTCCCTTTCTCTTCCTCTCGGACGTCAGTCCTATAGAATAAACGCCTAAGATGCAAATTGGCGGAACAACCGGTCGCTATGACACATTCTGACCACCAGGGGGCAGACACTCCACACAGCAGCCGCCCCCCCGGGGGTCCGTGCACGTCATAGCGAGCGACGGAACTCCCGGTCGGACTCCCGCGGGGACACTTTGCGGTGACGGGACGTGGGGCCGGGCCGGTTGGGGGGCCGGGCCGGGGGGCAGGACTCACCTGGGGAAGACGTCGAAGCAGTAGGTCTTGCGGGTGTCGGGGAAGGCCACGCGCAGCCCGGACATGAGGGGCGAGTGCAGGATGACGGCCGCGCACTCGTACCGGGAGGCCAGGTCCACGGTGGGCACCGTGCCGATGCTCTGCCCGTACAGGATGATGTTCTCGGGGCTCACGCCGTACCTGCGGCCAGAGGGGGCGTGTGAGCAGACCGAGGGGGGGGGGGGAGAGGGAGAGAGAGACCCCAAAGCCACGTGAAGCCACGTGTCTGGCCGGCCGGCGTGGCTCCGTGGCGGAGCGTGGTCCTGGCCGGCGTGGCTCCGTGGCAGGGCGTGGCCCTGGCCGGCGTGTGCACCTAGGAACCAGGAAGTCAGGGTTCAATTCCTGGTCAGGGCACAGGCCCGGGTGCAGCTGGATC
>CAJEUD010000060.1:0-59699 GCA_903992545.1 Pipistrellus pipistrellus
TGGCTTCTCCCTGTTTCCTGGCTTCTGTTCCCTGGCTTCTCCTGTTCCCTGGCTTCTCCTGTTCCCTGGCTTCTCTCACTTACCTGGCTTCCCCCGGTTCCCTGGGTTCTTCCTGAACCAAGGGACAGAGGCCAAAGACCAGCAGACCCCCATCGCCCAGTTGGGGATGAAGCAGGCACTGCCTGTAGGTGAGCCCCCAACCTGTGTCTGTGGGCCCTCCCTGTCCATGCACAGGCTTCCTTGTGGGCCCACCCCCTGTGAGCCGTGCCCCCAGCATCTTTTGGCAGCAGGTGCGGGTGATGCTGGAAAGGTGTTCCCTGATCTCCCTCCTCCTGCCACAGAAGAGCTGTGACTGGAAGATTCAAGACAAGCTTCAGGCCAGCTCTCAATAGCTGAGTCCAAAGGTCTGGGTCAAGGACTGGCCCCACCTCTGGAGCAGGTGGGTGGACAGGGCACAGGGCGATGGGCTGTGTGTCTTCCTTTTCAGGCTGCGGGTGGACAGTATGGAGAGACACCGTGCCCTGGCACAGGCCTGCGCAGGAGTCTGGCTCGGACGCCCTCCCTCCAGGGTTTGCAAGGTGAGGCCTCGCCCACACAATGCTCTCAGCGGGCACTGTCCACTGGCTCTCCCGGTTGGAGGTGCTGAGCTCAGCGGGGCGCCCACAGCAGCAGGTCAGGCACTCCGGCTTCCGCTCTGGGCCTTTGCTCCGTCCCAGGTCCTGACCAGGCGCCCTCACCCACACCTGCTGCCTGCCTGCCTCTCTGCCCCTGCAGACACCAGCAGAGGTGCCCGCTGACCTGTGGCTACCAGAGGCAGGGTGGCCCGGGCAGGGCACCAGCCTGGGCAGCCTTCCTCCGCAGGATCCAAGGCCCAGCGTGGCCAGCGAGCCTCTGAGCCAAGAGCACACAGAACCTGGAGCATCGCCCCGTCACCGCTCCTTCTTCCGAAGGCAAACGCCTCCCCGTCACAGGCTCCTCCTCAGAGTGTCCCTCCGTCTGAACTCTGGGGGCCGTGTGGGGAGAGCACAGCACAGAGCCGCGGTCTCCACAGGCACTCGGCTGCCTGAGGCCCTGAAAAGAGCTGAGAACCAAGAGCCCCCAAAAGAGTGAGGTTTCACCGCAGACAGCAGTGATGCAGAGGTCACCTCCCTGAGCCTCTGTCTCCCTCGTCCCTCTGCTGCTGCCCTCACCCACCCCACCCGGCTCAGTGTGCGGCCAGGGCTGAGGGCACAGCGGGTGCAGATCTGCCACTTCTCGCTCCTCAGAGAGGTGCCGGCCGCAGGGGAGTCCGGAGTCTGGAAGGGCTTCTGGCTGTGTCTGAGGTCATGCACACTGCAGCCATCTGACCCTCCTCCCTGCATCCCTGGGTGCTGGGCTCAGCAGGCCTGCCTCCCTCTTCTGGTCCAGCGAGGCACTGCCAGGCGGAGGGGCCACACTACTGGGCTCTGTCCTAAGGACAGAGGGAACTTTACAGGGCGATGGGGGTTTACAGGCCAGCTGCCTCATGGTCAAGATGGGGAACTGAGGCAGAGGAGCAAGGAGCCTTGGCAAGGGCTGGTGAGATGTCCTGGTGCCAGGGACAGGCCCCGGGGAGTGCCACACAGGGGGAGGGTCTCCCAGGAGGAGGGCCACACGGGGGGGGGGGTCTCCCCAGGAAGAGGGCCACACAGGAGGGGGTCTCCCAGGAGGAGGGCCACACGGGGGGGTCTCCCAGGAGGAGGGCCACACGGGGGTCTCCCCAGGAGGAGGGTCTCCCAAAAGGAGGGCCACATGGGGGGGGGGTCTCCCATGAGGAGGGCCACACGGGGGGGTCTCCCAGGAGGAGGGTCTCCCAGGAGGGGGGCCACATGGGGGGGGTCTCCCCAGGAGGACGGTCACACAGGGGGAGGGTCTCCCATGAGGGGGGCCACACGGGGGGGTCTCCCAGGAGGAGGGCCACACGGTGGCGGGGTCTCCCCAGGAGGAGGGCCACACGGGGGGTCTCCCAGGAGGAGGGCCACACGGTGGCGGGGTCTCCCCAGGAGGAGGGCCACACGGGGGGTCTCCCAGGAGGAGGGCCACACGGTGGCGGGGTCTCCCAGGAGGAGGGCCACACGGGGGGGTCTCCCAGGAGGAGGGAGACACGGGGGGGGGTCTCCCAGGAGGAGGGCCACAAGGGGGGGTCTCCCAGGAGGAGGGCCACACGGGGGGTCTCCCCAGGAGGAGGGCCACACGGGGGGTCTCCCAGGAGGAGGGCCACACGGTGGCGGGGTCTCCCCAGGAGGAGGGCCACACGGGGGATCTCCCAGGAGGAAGGCCACACGGTGGCGGGGTCTCCCCAGGAGGTGGGCCACATGGGGGGGTCTCCCCAGGAAGAGGGTCTCCCATGAGGAGGGCCACACGGGGGGGTCTCTCAGGAGGAGGGTCTCCCATGAGGAGGGCCACACGGGGGGGTCTCCCAGTAGGAGGGTTACACGGGGGGGTCACCCAGGAGGAGGGCCACACGGGGGGGTCACCCAGGAGGAGGGCCACACGGGGGGGTCACCCAGGAGGAGGGTCACACCGGGGGTCTCCTCAGGAGGAGGGTCTCCTAGGATGAGGGCCACACGGGGGGTGTCTCCCAGGAGGAGGGCCACGGGGGGGGGGGGGGCCCAGGAGGAGGGTCTCCTAGGAGGAGGGCCACACGGTGGCGGGGTCTCCCCAGGAGGAGGGCCACACGGGAGGGTCTCCCCAGGAGGAGGGCCACACGGGAGGGTCTCCCCAGGAAGTGGGCCACATGGGGGGGTCTCCCCAGGAAGAGGGTCTCCCAGGAGGAGGGCCACACGGGGGGTCTCCCCAGGATGAGGGCCACACGGGGGGGGGGGTGTCTCCCAGGAGGAGGGCCACACTGGAGGGGTCTCCCCAGGAGGAGGGCCACACGGGGGGAGGGTCTCCCCTGGATGTGGGTCACACAAGGGGAGGGTCTCCCATGAGGAGTGCCACACGGGGGGGGTCGCCCAGGAGGAGGGTCTCCCAAGAGGAGGGTCACTCGGGGGGGGGGGTTGTCTCCCAGGAGGAGGGTCACACTGGGGGGGTCTCCCCAGGTTGAGGGCCACACCGGGGGTCTCCTCAGGAGGAGGGTCTCCTAGGATGAGGGCCACACGGGGGGGGTCTCCCCAGGAGGAGGGCCACACGGGTGGGGGGATCTCCCAGGAGGAGGGCCACACGGGTGGGGGGGTCTCCCAGAAGGAGGGCCACACGGGGGGGTCTCCCCAGGCAGAGGGCCACATGGGAGGGGTGTCTCCCCATGAGGAGGGCCACACAGGGGGGGGTCTCCCAGGAGGAGGGTCTCCCAGGAGGAGGGTCACTCGGGGGGGGTCTCCCAGGAGGAGGGTCTCCCAGGAGGAGGGTCTCCCAGGAGAAGTGCCACACAGGGGGGGTCTCCCAGGAGGAGGGTCTCCCAGGAGGAGGGCCACACGGGGGGGGTCCCCAGGAGGAGGGTCTCCTAGGAGGAGGGCCACACGGGGGCGGGGTCTCCCAGGAGGAGGGTCTCCCAGGAGGAGGGCCACACGGGGGGGGGTCTCCCAGAAGGAGGGCCACACAAGGGGGTCTCCCCAGGCGGAGGGCCACATGGGAGGGGTGTCTCCCCATGAGGAGGGCCACACAGGGGGGGTCTCCCAGGAGGAGGGTCTCCCAGGAGGAGGGTCTCCCAGGAGGAGGGCCACACGGGGGGGGTCTCCCAGGAGGAGGGTCTCCCAGGAGGAGGGCCACAATGGGGGGGTCTCCCAGGAGGAGGGCCTCCCAGGAGGAGGGCCACACGGGGGGGTCCCCAGGAGGAGGGTCTCCCAGGAGGAGGGCCACACGGGGGGGTCCCCAGGAGGAGGGTCTCCCCAGGAGGAGGGCCACACGGGAGGGTCTCCCCAGGAGGTGGGCCCCATGGGGGGTCTCCCCAGGAAGAGGGTCTCCCAGGAGGAGGGCCACACGGGGGGAGGGGGTCTCCCCAGGATGAGGGTCACACAGGGGGGGTCTCCCAGGAGGAGGGCCACACGGGGGGGTCTCCCAGGAAGAGGGTCTCCCAGGAGAAGGGTCTCCCAGGAGGAGGGTCTCCTAGGAGGAGGGTCTCCCAGGAGGAGGGCCACACGGGGGGGTCACCCAGGAGGAGGGTCACACTGGGGGTCTCCCCAGGCGGAGGGCCACACGGGGGGAGTGTCTCCCCATGAGGAGGGCCACACGGCGGGTCTCCCATGAGGAGGGTCTCCCAGGAGGAAGGCCACACGGGGGGGTCTCCCCAGGAGGATGGTCTCCCAGGAGGAGGGCCACACGGGGGGGGTTCTCCCCAGGAGGATGGTCTCCCAGGAGGAGGGCCACACGGGGGGGTCTGCCCAGGAGCAGGGCCACACGGGGGTGTCCCCAGGAGGAGGGTCTCCCAGGAGGAGGGTCACTCGGGGGGGGGGGTTGTCTCCCAGGAGAAGGGTCACACGGGGGTGTCTCCCAGGAGGAGGGCCACACGGGGGGGGGGTCTCCCAGGAGGAGGGTCACACGGGGGGGTCTCCCCAGGTGGAGGGCCACACCGGGGGTCTCCTCAGGAGGAGGGTCTCCTAGGATGAGGGCCACACGGGGGGGGGGGGTCTCCCCTGGAGAAGGGCCAAACGGGGGGGGGGGGGTCTCCCAGAAGGAGGGCCTCACGGGGGGTCTCCCCTGGAGAAGGGCCAAACGGGGGGGGGTCTCCCAGGAGGAGGGCCACACTGGAGGGGTCTCCCCAAGAGGAGGGCCACACGGGGGAAGGGTCTCCCCTGGATGTGGGTCACACAAGGGGAGGGTCTCCCATGAGGAGTGCCACACGGGGGGGGTCGCCCAGGAGGAGGGTCTCCCAGGAGGAGGGTCACTCGGGGGGGGGGGGTTGTCTCCCAGGAGAAGGGTCACACGGGGGTGTCTCCCAGGAGGAGGGTCACACTGGGGGGTCTCCCCAGGTTGAGGGCCACACCGGGGGTCTCCTCAGGAGGAGGGTCTCCTAGGATGAGGGCCACACGGGGGGGGTCTCCCCAGGAGGAGGGCCACACGGGTGGGGGGGTCTCCCAGAAGGAGGGCCACACAAGGGGGTCTCCCCAGGCGGAGGGCCACATGGGAGGGGTGTCTCCCCATGAGGAGGGCCACACAGGGGGGGTCTCCCAGGAGGAGGGTCTCCCAGGAGGAGGGCCACACGGGGGGGTCCCCAGGAGGAGGGTCTCCTAGGAGGAGGGCCACACGGGGGGGGTCTCCCCAGGAGGAGGGCCACACGGGAGGGTCTCCCCAGGAGGTCGGCCCCATGGGGGGGTCTCCCCAGGAAGAGGGTCTCCTAGGAGGAGGGCCACACGGTGGCGGGGTCTCCCAGGAGGAGGGCCACACGGGGGGGGTCTCCCCAGGTGGAGGGCCACACCGGGGGTCTCCTCAGGAGGAGGGTCTCCTAGGAGGAGGGCCACACGGGGGGGGGTCTCCCCAGGAGGAGGGCCACACGGGAGGTCTCCCCAGGAGGTCGGCCCCATGGGGGGGTCTCCCCAGGAAGAGGGTCTCCTAGGAGGAGGGCCACACGGGGGGGTCTCCCCAGGAGGAGGGTCTCCCAGGAGGAGGGCCACACGGGGGGGTCCCCAGGAGGAGGGTCTCTTAGGAGGAGGGCCACACGGGGGGGTCCCCAGGAGGAGGGTCTCCCAGGAGGAGGGCCACACAGGGGGGGTCTCCCAGGAGGAGGGTCTCCCAGGAGGAGGGCCACACGGGGGGGTCCCCAGGAGGAGGGTCTCCTAGGAGGAGGGCCACACGGGGGGGGTCTCCCCAGGAGGAGGGCCACACGGGAGGGTCTCCCCAGGAGGTGGGCCCCATGGGGGGGTCTCCCCAGGAAGAGGGTCTCCTAGGAGGAGGGCCACACGGTGGCGGGGTCTCCCAGGAGGAGGGCCACACGGGGGGGGTCTCCCCAGGAGGAGGGCCACACGGGAGGGTCTCCCCAGGAGGTCGGCCCCATGGGGGGGTCTCCCCAGGAAGAGGGTCTCCTAGGAGGAGGGCCACACGGGGGGGTCCCCAGGAGGAGGGTCTCCTAGGAGGAGGGCCACACGGGAGGGTCTCCCCAGGAGGTCGGCCCCATGGGGGGGTCTCCCCAGGAAGAGGGTCTCCTAGGAGGAGGGCCACACGGTGGCGGGGTCTCCCAGGAGGAGGGCCACACGGGAGGGTCTCCCCAGGAGGAGGGCCACACGGGAGGGTCTCCCCAGGAGGTCGGCCCCATGGGGGGGTCTCCCCAGGAAGAGGGTCTCCCAGGAGGAGGGCCACACGGGTGGGGGTCTCCCCAGGATGAGGGTCACACAGGGGGGGGTCTCCCAGGAGGAGGGCCACACGGGGTGGGAGGGTCTACCCAGGGGACAGGTCCGCCTTTGCCCCTTACACCAGGGTTACCCACTGCAGGGCCCGCCCACAGCTCTGTGTCTGGCATCCTGCCACTGGCCCCCCTGGCCGGGTCTTGAACACAGCATAGTGGTGCCCCGGCTCACAGCCCGCAGCACCCGGATGCCCAGGTCCTGTCTTCCCTGTGTTTCGGAGCTGCAGCGGGACCCAGCGGCCCGTGTGACCCAAGCCCCAGGTGGGGGTTTAGGATGCAGCCTTCCTGGCACCCGGGTTGTCCGGCCACAGTGAGGCGCCAGGACACAGCCGGGCCTGCCATGTTGGCATAGCTCCTGCATGTATGAACCTTAGATGTTGGAAACATGAAAGGAAAACTCAGGTGGGAAAACACACGTGACTTCAAACCCCCGGCTTGGTGGGCAGCCCTGGTCAGGGCGGTCACGGCCCAGGCTCTGGGCCTCACGCACACCTCAGCAGAGGGGCACAGGAAGAGCGAGGGGCACTTCCTTCTTATTCGCCTCATGCCCACCTTGTCGCCTCGGTGGCCATAGCAACGCTTCCCCGGGCGGCGGCCGTGGAGCAGACCGGCACAGAGCCGACGCCCCCGCAGGACCTCCGTCCGCCGGCCTCTGCCCGGCGCCCGTGGCCCGGCGCTGCTCCGTGCGGCTCTCCGTTCTTGCCTGGGCTGTTCTTTTCCACTGCGGCCGGGGCAGGGCGAGGAAACAGCCCCTGCCCAGCAGACTTCCTTCCCAGCCCCCAAGCCTGCTCAAGTTCAGGGGCCACAGACTGCACCCCCACCTGCCGCTGTTCGAGACCCAGAATTTCCCAGGGAAGAGTTATGGCCTGCCAAACATTTCCACTCCTGCCGGCGACGGCCACGGAACCAGGGGAACCCGTGACGCCCACGCGGCCTGCATTTCCTGAGCTCGGAGGCGGGGCTCTGAGCAATTCTGGGACTCGGTCCCCAGGAAGTGGCCTCGATCGGAGGGTGACGAGGCCGAGAGCAGTCAGGACGGCCGCCAGCCCGCTGCAGGGCCCGGGCGCTGGGGCAGTGTCATCAGCAGGGAAACGCTGCGGGCGCGGGGTCCCTCACTGGCCCTGCCGCACCGGCACCCGCACCCACACCCGCACCCACAGCCGCACAGGCACCCCCCTTCCCTCACGCACAGAGGCCCGGTGACCGGTGGGAGGTGTGATCCCTCTCAGAGCTCCCGCCGTCTGGAGCCTTAAAGCCTCCGGTTCTGCTAGTCAGTGTATCAGACTAGTGCCGCCCAATAAACATGTAATGCAGGTGTACGCGAGGTTTCACATGAAATGGGAAATCAATTTTAATGTGTTTTCATTTACTCCAATGTCACCAAAAATTATCATTTCAACATACAATTGGAATTATTAATGAGGAATTATCAATGAGATTGTTCACTCCCTTTTTTTCTTTTTTGTTTTATTTTTCACCTGAGTCTGTTTTTCCACTGATTTTTAGAATGAGTGGAAGGCAGGGAGGGGGACAGAGAGAGACACATAGATTGGTTGCCTCTCGCACACACCCCAATCAGGCCCAGGGTCCAGCCGAGCCTGCCGCGGAGGGCACAGGAACCAGGGGGAGCACCGCTGTGCCCTGACTGCGGAGAGCAGCAGGTGCGCCAGAAGCCCAGGCCAGTCGGTGCTCAGACCAGTCGGTGCTGGGCGGGTGGCAGGGCTGCCCTCGGCCCCCGGAGGGAAAGGGCCGAGGGGACAGCGTGTGCACTGCTGAGCTGTAGGGTGCCCACCTGCCAGCCAGACCCGTTCACACCGAGGGGAGAGGACCAGGCTGGGTTCTGACCCTCATGTTCTCAGGATTGACCTCTACCCAGGAGGGCACGAGGCCACACACCACACCGTCACCAGGTGTGGGGTCACCAGCAGGTGGGGTGGGGGGTCACCAGCAGGTGGGATGGGGGGTCACCAGCAGGTGGGTGGGGTCACCAGCAGTGGGGTGGGGTCACCAGCAGTGGGGTGGGGTCACCAGCAGGTGGGATGGGGGGTCACCAGCAGTGGGGTGGGGTCACCAGCAGTGGGGTGGGGTCACCAGCAGGTGGGTGGGGTCACCAGCAGGTGGGTGGGGTCACCAGCAGTGGGGTGGGGTCACCAGCAGTGGGGTGGGGTCACCAGCAGGTGGGGATGGGGGGTCACCAGCAGGTGGGTGGGGTCACCAGCAGTGGGGTGGGGTCACCAGCAGGTGGGTGGGGTCACCAGCAGTGGGTGGGGTCACCAGCAGTGGGGTGGGGTCACCAGCAGTGGGGTGGGGTCACCAGCAGTGGGGTGGGGTCACCAGCAGTGGGGTGGGGTCACCAGCAGGTGGGTGGGGTCACCAGCAGTGGGGTGGGGTCACCAGCAGTGGGGTGGGGTCACCAGCAGGTGGGTGGGGTCACCAGCAGTGGGGTGGGGTCACCAGCAGTGGGGTGGGGTCACCAGCAGTGGGGTGGGGTCACCAGCAGTGGGGTGGGGTCACCAGCAGGTGGGATGGGGGGTCACCAGCAGGTGGGTGGGGTCACCAGCAGTGGGGTGGGGTCACCAGCAGGTGGGATGGGGGGTCACCAGCAGGTGGGGTGGGGTCACCAGCAGTGGGGTGGGGTCACCAGCAGTGGGGTGGGGTCACCAGCAGTGGGGTGAGGTCACCAGCAGTGGGGTGGGGTCACCAGCAGTGGGTGGGGGTCACCAGCAGTGGGGTGGGGTCACCAGCAGTGGGGTGGGGTCACCAGCAGGTGGGGCGCTCAGTGAGCTCTGGACCTGCTGTGCCGCACCGTTCTCCGGGTGGGGTTGGGCTGGTGCGTGTGCTCCCAGAAGTGCTGTGTGAGCACACGCTCGGAGCCTGCCTGTCAGAGGACAGTCTGGAGGCGGCCCTCCTGGGCACAGCAGGACCGTGGCTCTCCCGGCGGGTGCCCACCGCAGCCATGTGCCCCCCGCTGGCTGAGCCAGCAGGAAGCTTCTCTCGGGCGGCCGGGCCGAAACCTCCCAGCTTTGTGGCTGGTGATTTTCCAGGCGGACTCTTTCCTCTGAGGGGAGGGAGGCCGGAAGGACACTGAGCCACAAACACTCAACCAGAAACAGCTCTGCCCAGCCGAGGCCACGCTGCAGGTGCGGAGCCGCTGTGACTCAGCAGCCGGAGCGGGGGCGGTGCCGGGGCGCCGGTGTGGGTGCCGAGTAGTGTGGCCCCCCTTTCAGACCACGCGCACCTCTGCCTGCACTCGAATGTTCCGGGCGGGAGGCTGGAGTGGCGGACTGGGGCCTGGCCCGGGCGGGAGAGGCCCCATGTGATTCATTGCGGGTCCCCTGTGGGGGACGGTGAGAAACAGAAGCACCCAAAGGTGCAGGTCCCGTCAGCCTGAGGGCTCAGGGCCCCCACTCCCCGGCCCATTGCCAGTGCCCGCGGCGGGCTGGGCCAGCTCCCCGGAAACGCACGCTGAGCCCGACCAGCAGAGGCCGAGCGCCGCCTGAGCCCGGTCCTGTTCCCCCTCCGGCAGTGGCAGGCCACCCCGGCTGTGGTGAGTGGACACGGGAAAGTGACGGGAGCTCCTTCCTCTGACCAGTGTGGACAGCGTGGGGCCCGCGCGGCCGGGCCCGGGACCCGCCGTCACGGCAGGTGACTGGTCTGTGACCAGTGACCCCCAGGCCCGGGCTCAGACTGGACATGGCCCTCACTGAGCCCTCTCCCCCCCTAAGCGACTTCCGGGGCAATTCATTCTGCGGTATTTTTAAGGGAAGTGTTTTATTATTAACTAAATACGTCATTTTCAAGAGGAAACTGCACTGCTGCCAGGTCCACACACAGAGCAGGTTCTGCAGGGTCCGGAGCTCCGGCCGCAGCCACTGCAGGCCGGACGGGAGCGCCTGTGTCCTTCAGGGTCACGTGCTGCCCAGCTGCCCGTCTGCGAGGAACACCAAAAACGGAGGGAAGCAGACTGTCTCCGTCCCTGCGAAGTCCCGGAGTCCGGGCTCTCGAGAGAGCCCACAGGCGCGAGGGTCCGGGCCCGGGCATGCCTTTCTGCCCAGAAACGCGTGCAGAGAAAGCAGAATGAGCCCCCTTTAGCGAGCGCGGTTTTCCCTGCAGACCACGCCCCCTGCCCCCCATTTCCTGGCGATGACTTTGCCTGCCATGAGGAGCAGAAGCCCTGGCTCAGGGGCGTGGCCATAGGAGCAGAGGAGGCCCCCGTCCCTGCCCCCGTCCCTGTCCCTGTCCCTGCCCCTGTCCCTGCCCCTGTCCCTACCCCCGTCCCTGCCCCTGTCCCTACCCCTGTCCCTGCCCCCGTCCCTGCTCCCACTCCCTGCCCCTGCCCCCGTCCCTGCCCCCGTCCCTGCCCCCGTCCCTGCCCCCTGCTCCTGTCCCTGTCCCTGCCCCCGTCCCTGCCCCCTGCCCCTGCTCCCGGTCCCTGTCCCTGTCCCTGTCCCTGCCCCTGTCCCTGAGAGGCAGTGACCAACAGTCACTGTCGGAAGCTCTGATCTGCCACATGCAATACAATGCCCACTGTTTTTCTTTTTCTTTAAGATATATTTTATTGATTTTTTACAGAGAGGCAGGGAGAGGGACAGAGAGCTAGAAACATCGACCAGCTGCCTCCTGCACACCCCCTATCAGGGATGTGCCCCCAACCAAGGTACATGCCCTTGACCGGAATCGAACCCGGGACCTTTCAGTCCGCAGGCCGATGCTCTAACCCACATGTATCAAACACAAGGCCCGCGGGCCAAATCCAGCCCGCCAGGCCTTGCAATGTGGCCCGCACCGCGCTGTCATCACTGCACTCCGCTGTCAGTTTATGACATTGTCAGTTTATGACTGTTCAGTAAACCATTCGGCCAGCGATTTAGGCTGGATTTTAGATTTTGACCCCTTCTCTGATTGAGTTCGACACCCCTACTCTAACCACTGAACCACACCGGTTTCAGCTGTTTTTCTTTGGTTTAACTTAACACGGCCCCAAACCAAAACAGGACAAAATGCAACGAAAGCCCGTCCTGGCCGCCTCCCCAGCCCACCCACCGCAGCGCCCAGCGCCCAGCCTACCGCCGCCCGGGCAGCAGCCGCAGGAACGCACTGCCGCCGGCGGTAGGAGGGAAGCCTGCCCGGTCCTGCCCAGGCTGCGTGGCCCGGACCCCGGGTGCTGGCTGCGGTGGGAGGTCAGGAAGGAAGGCGGCCTCCAGAAGGAGACTTCGCACAGGAAGCGGCAGAGACTCGCGGGCCTGCTCAGCCGTGGCTCCAGGGCACCGCGAGGCTCAGCTGGAGGACAGGGTGAAGGGCGATGCGTGACCACAGCATGGCCCCTCCTCCCTGGCCCGGTCCTTCCTGGGTGCCTCCTTTACCGTGACTTCCCTCCTTGGCCCAGACGCCTCAGGACCCCCAGGCCTCGGACCGGGGCTGGGGACCTGCAGGCTGAGAGCATGTCTGAGGGCCGGGCGCTGACCGCTCTGCCAGGCCTGCCTTCTGTCACTGGGGCTCTAACAGGAGCTCGTCCTGAGGCTCTGAGGAGCTGTGGCTTGCTCAGAGCGTCTCAGAGGTTTGACAAGAGCAGGGACTGTCCCTCGCTGTTGGGCCTTGGGGAGTCTCCCTGAGGGCCTGCCAGCGGGCGGAGTGTGGCAGC
The DNA here is from genome assembly GCA_903992545.1 of Pipistrellus pipistrellus. NCBI lineage: Eukaryota > Metazoa > Chordata > Mammalia > Chiroptera > Vespertilionidae > Pipistrellus > Pipistrellus pipistrellus. The sequence continues at coordinate 11,940 of CAJEUD010000060.1, forward strand.
CCGCCCAGCCCGCCCTGCAGTGGCCGAGCCTCCGCCTGTGCTCAGCCTCCTCTCGGGGCCAGGCGCTGCACAGACAGCGGGGGGGAGGGGGGTACCCGGGCTGGCCTCTGGCTTAATTCCCCCGTAGAAGGGCACCTGGGAGAGGTCAGCGGCCCTTCCTGGAGCTTTCTGGGTGCTGCTATCCATCCCCGAGCCCCTCTCCTTCAGCCCCACCCAGAAGGACATCCCACAGGTGGCCTCCCATTTCTCACCCCCAGGCCCGACTGTCCCTGAACCCAGAGCCGGACGTCCAGCTGCTCACTCCCTTCACCTCGGTGTCCGCAGGCACGCAGAGCTGCCAGCCCAGCTGCTGTGGCTTTCCCACCTGCTCTCCCACCCTCTCCTCCCAGAGGACCCTCCCTCACCCACAGCTGCTCCAAGCCAGTCCCGGGCCCACCCTCCGCCCTCCTGCCCCCACTCCCGCCGAGGGGTGGATGGATAAAGAAGGAGCAGGCCCGTGGGCTGGGGGTCACTCGGGCTTCCTGAGTGGCGTGGGGCTGCTGTGCTGTTGGCTTCTGAACAGCGGGCTTCACGCTGCGGAGCGAGGCCGGGCGCCCGGACTGGTTACCTCGGCCCCGGAGGACGGGGCCTCACTGCGTCGCCCCCACGGGGGACACGGAAACACTGTCTGGCTGTGAGGTCTGCTTGCTGCAGCAGGCCTGCCTCCTGGGTGTGCAAACACCTTCCCAAGTCTCTGCTTTCCGTTCTGGGGGATACTCAGGAGTGGGGTATCCGGGGACGCGGGGGCTCTGTGCTGGGGCTTTGGAGGCCTCCCTGCGGTCCTCCCCAGGCGGCACCCGCCCTCAGCGCACACAGCCGCTGAGAAGCCCGAGGGCAGGAGGGTGAGTGGGTGGTGTCCTCCTGAGCCGGGACCTTGCCCCAGGGTGACCTTTCCTCCTGTTAAGATGTCCTCCTGGGACTGCCCCAGTGCCTGTGCCTCCCCGCCCCCGCCCCGCCCTGCACCAGGCGCTGCCATTAGCTTCCCACCCCAAACTCCAAGGGCCCTTCCTTTACCTCTGAGACTTGTTTCCTGAGCTCATTTCCTTTAGGAGTTACTTTTCTACCTCTATGATTTCCCAATAAACATCCTCTTACAGTTTGGGTCTTGGCTCTGAATTCTCTCCTAGCCACAACCCAGATATGGAAGTTGCTGAACCCAGGATTGGTCTCACCCCACCAGTCAGACTCCCGGTGCCATTCCCCTCGCCCCAGCCCACCCCACCCCAGCCTACAGCAGAGGGCCTCCTCTGAGCACCAGCCCGGACACTGCGGGCGGGCAGGAGGCAGCGATCTCGCCTCTCCCCTGCAGCTCCTGCACATCAGCGGGGCCTCTCCCTAGAACCGCTCTAGGGCCGTGCGCGGCTAGGGCAGCCCCTCTCCTGGGAGCCGCACCCTCGCCCAACAGGAAGCCAGTGCCTCCCACAGGGGTTGGGGGGGCACCTTCTCTGGGGGCTCAGGCCAGGAGTCAGGAGTCAGGAGTCTGGAGGGAGCTTTCTCCTGAGGACTGAGGTGGGTAAGTGAGGCTGGATGGAGCTGTGGGCAGATGGGAAGATCTGATCTGGACTGGGGAGGGAGGGGCCAGATCACACCTGGGGCAGAGCCTAAGTGACGTGTTGGGTGAGGACACCTGTGAGTGGGGGCGGGGAGGACTGCAGGATTCAGGAGGAAGGGCTGGAAGGAGGTGACCCAGCCCTTCCCTGGGTGGGGCATGTTGACTGTGCTGCCCGAGCCAGACTGGCTGGGCCTGGCTGGATGCAAGGGCCCCAGGGAGCCGGCCCAGCGGGGGAACAGCCCGTGTGCGGGACAGGGCCTGGCTGGACTGCTGCTTGTTCATGGAGAGGACCCCTGCTCTTGGGGCACTCAGCTTTTGGGGTGCCTGGGCGCCCTCTGAGGATCGGCCCTGCACCCTGTAGTTGCTTAAGACGAAGGACACCTGGCCGGGCTTGCAGACATGAGCACCCTTGGGCCCCACAGATCCATGAGCCACCCACTTCCTGTGACAGCACAGCCACCTGGGCTCCGGAGGCCGGGTCTGGGTGGGATTTTGTCTGTCATGGCCCCGGGGGAGGGTCTCAGGCACCCGCCAGCTGTTGGCTGGGGTGGAGCGGGTTGTCCGGGAGGGCACAGTGGGCCGGGCTCCAGGCTGGGTTGCCCACGGAGCTGGGGAAACGAAGGCAGCCCCTTGCGATCATGTGTCAAGCACATGCTTCTCCTCCCTCCCACCCCGGTCTTCCCAGCCCCAGAGGACCAGCTTACTGGAAGGTTCTCCAAAAGCCTGCCGCCTGCCAGGGGCCAGGGAGAGGCCGACCCACAAGACAGCGAAGAGCTGGGAGCCTAGCGGTTGGGCTTCCCGGAGGGGAGGGAGAGAGAGGTGTGGTCCTGGAGGACTTCTGGAGGAGGTGGGTTCGAGATCAGTCAACAAAGGAGGACATTTCCAGAACACTGTGTGTGCAAAGGGTGGGGGTGACCTGTGGGTGTTTGTAGTACAAGGATGGTCCTGGCTGCAGTGGGTGTGGGCCTGGGCAGGGGGCAAGCTCCAGCCCCAGCCAGTGGAAGACACAGGACAAGGACACTCACAAGCGAGGGAAAGGACTGGAGGGGCACAGGGACCCAGAGGCCAAGTGCAGAACCCAGCGCGCTGCCCCACCGGAAGCCCTGCCTGCCCTGGTCCATTGGGGACTGTCCCTTCAGGGCCTCCTGCTCCTGTTGTTGATTATCCTGCGTAGCAGCTGGCATTTGGTTCCTGAGGAGGTGGCAGCTTGGGGGCAGAGATGCTGGGAGCAGGGCCTTGGTGACAGGGAAGGTTCCCAACAAAGAGAGACACAGAGCACTGCTTGAACAGGCCAGCAGCTGCTGGTGACCGCGTGCTGTGTTCACTGGTTTGCCACAGGATCACCCTCACTGCACATAACCTTGCTAGTCAGAAGGCGGTGACAGGATCTGCCAGCAGCACTGTGCTTTGCAGGCGGGTGGGCTGGGCACGGGAGCCGGGGAAGGCTTGCCGGGGCCTGTCGCTCACACTGCCGGGAGGTCCTTGCGTGACTGACTGTTTGAAGCTGACATCATGACTCACGTATGTGAGGGTCGCTGGAATGTGAGGCCTCTGCCAGACAGACCTCCTGACCACCTCGGCCGCACCTGCGGTCTGTGCTGGGCAGGCCTGGACAGCGCCGATGCGCTCGGGCCAGAAAAGGCGCTGGCCTCTCCGGAGACGTGCGGAGACAGCAGTGGGTCCACAGTGGCATGCATGTGACCCTCACAGGGACATGCTGGTCTGAGGGCCGGCCCCGCGCCTATCTCTTCCTGCAGCTCCTGGTCGCCGGCACCACAAATCCGCCGCACGATCTAACCCGCCCCCTCCGTTAATCTGTCTTCCCCGACATCCTCAGAGCTCAGAGCCCCCTGGCCGGAGGGAAGCCCAGGCCCCTCTTCTACCCAAACCTAATACCTGGCGTCGGCTCTGAGCAGCGGCCAGTTAGCTGGCTGCTTCCGGAAAACACGCTGCCCTCCGTCTGCCCAGTCTGCGGTGAAAGACGGTCTCCGGGCCCCGGCCCGCACCGCCCGGTAAACACGGTCACTCCCAGGCAGTTTGTCTGGGTGCGGGGCCCCGGCCGGGCTCTGGCCACCGGCATTTGGAAAAAGCAGAATCCCTGCAGAGGAGTCAGACTCAGGCGGCAGATGCTCCGAGAGGGACAAAGAGGGAACTGAAGCTCTGTCTCCAGAGAGCATTGTCCTGTGGGAGCAGCAGGGGTGTTCTGGACGGAGTGGGCCCCTCACCGTTAGCAGGTCACCGTTGCCCAGACCAGCCACCAGGCCACGGTCCAGAGCTGGCCAGGGTCCCAGCCCAGTGAGGCACGGCCTCAGTTCACAGGAGAGGCTCACAGCGGGGAGGGCTGCTAACCACGATGACGGCTCAACCCAAAGGCTTCGCACACGTGTGCCCACCACCGCTAAGTGTGGGAGAAGGGGAACTGCAGCCGTGAAGCTAGGAAATGCTCCGGGCGGCACCCAAGGCACTCTGTGGCCACACCCGCCGAGGGGCCCTGTCAGAGGCCCCTGTCAGAGGTGTGACTGGGGAGACATAAGCGCTCTTACCGCCTGTGGACGCTCCCCATGCTTTCCCGCCCTCAGTCTCCTCGCACTTGGCCCGCTCACTCCCCCCAGGCTCTGCCTCCAGGAGATTCGCACTCCAGCCTCTCCTCCTGGGACCGCTCTGATCTCGGGCTTCTCCTCTTCGGGAATCAATGTCCCTGCTGTCAGCCACCTGGACGGCACGTGACAGCCCTCCCTGAGCTCACCGAGGCTGCAGCTGCTCCCACGCCTGGCTCTGCCGCGTGCACTGCCCTCAGCGTCCTCTCAGCCTCAGCAAAGCCCTTCCCATGCAAAACAGGGAGACCACGCTTTATAAAGAATTTAAAAAGGCTTCTCCAGCGTCTCCAGCGAGGTCACAGCCCCACTCAGACCCAAGACGCTGTGGACTGTGGCTGAGGCTTGGGTCGATGGCCACTAGGTTGAAATGTCCGTCATGGGGAGCCAAAAAGGAAAAACATGGGGCATTCCTAATGACCGCCAACACAGGCAAAAGTCGCCAAGACAGAAATGACCACAAAACACACGCTGACACGAGACTGTAAGTGTTTTTCAAATACAGCACTGCCGCCTGGCCGGGGTGATTGCTGGATGTCATACCTGGCATCCCATTTTGCAGGCCAGACTCGGAGATTGGGGAGTAGAGTTTCTGGGGGACCATTATCAGAACCTGGAGGAAGTTTCTCTCTCTCTCTTTCTCTCTCCTGACCTTAAGAGGAGACATGCTTTGCCCGAGGCCAGAGTCCATGGAGAGAGGGCTGTGTCCGTGCAATTTGCACACTTCGGTTTATGGGGTGCCTCCAAAGGGGATGTTGGGCCCTGCCGGTGTGTCTAAGTGGTTAGTGTAGGTCCTCGCACTAAAGGGTCAGAAGTTTGATTCCCAACAAGGGCATGTGTCTAGGTCGTAGGTTTGATTCCCAGCCCTGGTTGAGACAGGTTCAAGAGGTGACCAATCAATATGTCTCTCTCATATATAGGTTTCTCTCTCTCTCCCTCTCTCTTTCCATCCTTCCTTTCATCCCTTCCACGCTCTCTGAAAATCAATGGAAAAAAATACACTTGGTTGCGGATTAACAGAAAGTAAAATACAGTGATGTGAGAGGGCAGTGGCTGTGAGACGGGAGCTGGGCGGCGGGCAGTGTGCGCCTGCAGGGCCTCGGGGAGCCAGTGGGACCTGGTTCGCTCTTCCTTTTCTTCCTAATTATTTTCTCTCCAGACGAAGCCCCGGAGGGATAGAGCGTATTGAGTTCAGAATGTTCCAGGTCACTTTCGCAGGCTGCCCTTGTTTTCAAAGCCAGTGTGCTCCTGGTTGACCTCTGGGCCTCCTCCCTGCCCCTCCTAACTCTTCTGCTGCAAGAGGGAGGATAGAGAGCCGGCCAGCCCACCCCGCATGCGCCTGGAAGCGGGGCGATCTTTCCTCTCCGCACACAGCGGCCTGGGCACCAGCTTGGCCTTTGAAGGCTGAGACCCGTGTTTTGCCGGACCGTCTGCTCTGCTTTCCCTTTCATATCGTGCCTGAGGGAGGGTCCCTGGGAGGTGGGGAGGGCAGACTGTGCCCTGGGAGGATGGGTTTGGGGGGCTATAGGCCTGTGTCCCCTAGGTTGATGAGGACCCCTGTGGCATGTGGGTGCTGAAGCCTCCCCCAAAAGTCTGCAAAGAGCAGTGACACCCAGAGGGGAGCCGGTCTTTCCCCTCCTCACTCCACGTGCTGATCCCACCGGGAGAAGGCTGGCTCCGGGCAGCCCATCTCCCCCCCCCCCCCCCGAGCTGCACAGCCACTGACTGAACCCAGGTCCGGGGCTCGCTCAGCGGGGCGGGTAGTGCTTGGCCGGAACTTAATACCGCTTTCTGTTTCTTTTATCTATTTTTATAATACCCTTCCTACAGTAATGACATGGACTTAACCTTTTTTTAAAAAATAAACTTACCCTTTTAGTAAAACACAGGAATTTTTCATGTAAATAAGTTTCCAGAAATCAAATTCAAAATGACGTCAGAAACACTGAGTCCAGTTCTGCTTCTGACATGGGATATGTGTCCATAATCTCCCCACCAGGAAGCGCCTCGCTCGGCTCCCAGGCCTCCCACGCGGGGAGCTCCCTCCCTCCCAGGGCGCCCCCAGGCAGCGGCTCTGGGAAAGGCTGCTCCCAGCAGCGCAGCCGCAGCTGAGGCTGAGTCCGCAGCAACTCAGTTCTCCTGGGGGGGTGTGTGAGTGTGTGTGTGTGTGTGTGTGTGCAGGGTGTGCCCCTGTCCACTCCCCACAGCCTCTCCAGGTTCCCCAAGCAGGTCCTCATTCTCTCCATTTTACAACAGCTGTAAAAATTTTCATTTTACAACAGTGGTGACTTCTCCTCATAACAGGCCGTTCCAGGAATGGAGGCAGCAGCGTCTGGACCTGGACCAGCTGCCAGGAGTGGAGGCCGCTCGGAGACAGGCTGGGCCCTAAGGACATCAACAGGGACTCCCAGACCGGAGTGAGTGGGCCTAACCTACCCTCCGAAGGAAGATCATTTCCTGGTTCACTCGAATGTGGACATTTTCCCACAAGCCCCGGCACTGCTCCTCTGCTCCCACCTCCTCCCTCCCGCCCACAGGAAGCACCAGCGGCCGAGGCTGAGCTCTGCCTGTCCCCTCTCCAGCCTGAGGTCATATGGCATGTTCCCCTCACTCACTGTCTCAGGATTCACACACACACACACACACACACACACACACACACGGTTTGCTTCTGTCGACTTCTGTTTAAATAAGTTCATTTTACAGAAACCAAAAAGGAAAAATCGTGGTCAGCTGTTGATATGCTTACAGTAACCCCTGCAGCTCCTGTTTCTTCCATTTAATGTTTCCAACGCCCACTTCATAGATGAGGAGACTTCAAATGAGAGAGAAGCAATGTGCTCAGGGTCACAGGCAGGAATTCAAACGGGCCCTCATGCATGTCGGCCTGACAGCGTGCTGCCTTCAAAAGAGGATCGATCGTTGTACCTGAAGGCAGCAGGCTGGAGGCTGAATCCCCACTGAGGGGCTGGCCTCACCAGCACCGAGGCTGTCCCCAGCCGCCCCCCTCAGACCTGCCGCCCTCCCCTCCGCTCCGGGGCCTTCAGGGTGCTGCCAGGAGCTGCGACAGTGGCTCCCGCCTGGACCTGAGGGCCAGGCCAAGCTGGCTGTGACCTTAACCGGCCACAGCCCTCCCGCCCGCCTGTCCCCACGGCCACTGGTAGCCTTTCCTAAAGGTCGGGAGGAAACCTCGCTCCTCCCACGCCTCTCCCAAAGGCCTGGTCAGTTAGAAACATCTCCTGGCCTTCTCTGGATGGGGAGAAATTAGCCCAGGCGGCGCTGGCTCCTAGGCGATGGCCACCTGGGAGGGAGGCGTCGCCATCCCAGCCTCAGCCCCACGCCCCCTCGAGGCTCTAGCCCCGCCCTCCGCTCCAGCCCGCCCCTCCCCGCCCGGCCCCGCCCGAGCCCGGGCTCCCAGGCCTCTCAGTGGGCGGCCCGCAGGCACCGCGGGGCCGGGGCGGAGCAGGGCCAGGGCAGCCTCTCCGGGCGGGCGGGGCGGGGCGGGGCGGCCGGCGGATGAATGAAGCCGGAGCCAGCCGGGAGCGGCGGCCTGAGCGCGGTGCGCAGCGCAGCCTCCGGACCCGCGGCGGGGAGCGGTGAGTGATGCCCGGGGGGCGCCCGCCCTGCGGATCCGTAGCGCCGTGCCTGCTGCGCTGGGCGGGGAGCCGGCGCGGCCCCGGGCGCTTTCGGGCCGGGGAATCGGGGCCGGGGCGGGGGTCTGGACCTCAGTGCTCCCCGAGCCCCTGGGGCGGGAGTGCGGTGGAAGGTGGACCAGCGCCCCCAGCCGCGCTGCCTTTGGGGAACTGGATACAAATGCCCCTTCCCTTCCAGCCGCCTGGGCGGGAAGCCTGGGAGGCAGGCGTGCCTGGGGGAGGGTAAGAGGGGACGGGACGGGACGGGACGGGACGGGGACGCGGACGGGGGGAACCTTCAGGCGGGCCGGGCTGGCGGGTGGGCGCACACAGGCAAGCGGCCACGTGGGTGCCGCCGGGGACACGCGGCCCGGGGCCGCCAGGTTGCGGCGGGTCCCCACCTACGGCGGATGCGGCTGCCGCTGAGTCAAGAAGGAAGCGTCATGCTCAGAAGTTACTCAGAAAGGCCGGCTCTGCTCCCACCGACCGCGCTTCGGACACCCGGGAGGGGAGCGCGGGCGGAGGGTGGAGGGCTGGTCCCCGGGCTCTGGTCCTCACCCACCACGCGGAGTCCCACGCCCGGCCAAGCTGCCCGGCCCAGAGCTGGGGGCCCTGGAGCCCTGGGTGCAGAGAGGGCAGGGGAGGATAAAAACTAGGATGTGGGACTGCCCTTGGCACCGAGTGGGCACACTGGGCTGCAGGTCATCAGCCGGCCAGACACCGGGACCTGCTGGGGGCGGGGGGTGCTGTTCTGGGGAGAGCGCCTCTGCTGGCGGAACCGGATGGAGAAAACCCGCTGGAGCGGCGGGGTCAGCACCGCGGGGGCGGGGTGGAGGCCAGTTGGTCGGACCCGAGGACCTGGGACTCCCGGTGCCTGGACTCCCTCCTGCGGCCAGGCCACCGGAGATGGGATAGGCGGCGGGGCCTGTAGGAACCACAGTAGTTTTCCACGGTTTAACCAGCTTCCCGCCTCCGCTCTCCCCGTGCTGCCGGGAGCAGGGTGTCCTCTGCGGGTCAGAGCCGGGCCCTGGGAGGGGCGCCTCCTGAACCGTGGGCCTGAGGCTTGTTCTCTGCGGGCAGGCGGGGGCTCCGACGGAAAGCTCCCGGTCCCGCTGCTGCCTCCAGGACTCTAACACCAACAGCAGGAGCTGTTTCTGAGCATAGACTGTCTGCCCGTGCAGAGTGCCCTGAGCGCGGAGTGCCCTGAGCATCATCCCTCAGACCTGGCAACTGCAGGAGGGCCACTGTGGCTCCCACTTCACTGGGGGTAAACCGAGGCGTGGTTAAGTGACCGCCCACGTCACAGCCAGGCTGAGGCGAAGGGCTGAATCCAGGCTGTGTAACTCCAGACAGCGGAGCTCTGCTCGGGGTGTGGGGCCGCTGACTGCGTGGCCCCGGTGGCCCCCCGGGGCAGGCCGGGCTGCTGGAGCAGGCGGGGCGGGGTCTGAGTCGGACCGCACTCCTGACTGCCTGGGTGGGGACCGGTCCTGTTTCCTGCTGGGAGCCCAAGGTGCTGCCTGGGAATGCTCCCTGGGCTGCTTCCCTCCGGGCGCTCTGACCCAGCCCTGGTTCCCGGGGTGTGGCTCCGGAGCAGGTGCCAGGCGGGACGGGCCAATGCCACCATACCGCCGCGGGAGGGGCCGGTGCTGCTGCGGGCAGGATGGTGGCCGAGCGAATGGGGGTCTGGGCTGCCTGTCCCTATTAGAGCACCTGATTCCGAGGGACTCAGCTCAGGGCTCCTGGCTGTCCTCGGCCCTGACAGCCACGGTGTCCCGGGTTCTCAGTCCACATCCAACTTCCCAAAGCCAAGGTGCTTGCCTTGCTGTGAAGTCAGCTCAGGGGGCCCAGCACCATCTCGTCTGGAAGTCTCCGTGGGTGTTGGGTCTTCCATCCCAGGCCAGTGTTGCTGGGGAATAGACAGACATTCTCGGCTTTGTGGACTCATGTTCTGGGAGAGTGGCTGCTACTGTGGCGACTTTGAGCTCCTTGGGCCTCCCCTGGGAGAGATGGGTGATGGGCAGGGGCTAGACCCGCGCCTGGTGCTGGTGGACCACCCCTGCCTCCTTCACAGGCGGCCAGCCGGGGTGTGGGCTCAGACCACGGAAATGTCCCCCTTGAGTCACGTGGTCTCTTGCCCTCAGGCGTGGCTGAGCCCATTGTCTGCCTTTGGAACGTCAAGGCTGTGCGGGCATGGGGCTGTGGGAGGAAGACGGACAGGCCCCCGGGGATTCCACCCAGAATGGGGCGGCAGCTCGGCCTCAGGTGACGGCGCTGCTGGAGGAGGCGGAGGAGAGCCGCCTGGCTGCTGAATGCCGGCCCCAGCTGTGTCCCCTCGTGGGCCAGCCCTGGCTTGGTCCTCGGCCCCCCTCAGTGGCACAGCACAGCCCCGATTTCGCCAGCATTACACAGATTAGCCCCTCTGACCACATTGCTGGGGACAGGTGGACACTGTACAAACCATGTGTTTTCTGCAAAAGCTGCTCATGGCGAGAGCCCCCGAGGCCCACGCACAGGGCAGGGCTCGCTGACAGACCAGCTGGCTCCACCGATGGGCATCCGAGAGTCACAGGCCCCTGGCGGGCGGTCCCGACAGTCCTCTCTCCCAGTGAGCTGGCTCCACTGAGCACCCTCTCCCATGGGTGGGCCTCTTCTCAGTGACTTTTTGTGAAAACCTGGGGGTACCGGAGGCTCACCCTTTGGCCCGAGCCCAGAGGTGGCACCTCATCCCCACTCTGGGCTTGTGGGGGCATTGCCCACTCTGCAGGCGCCGTGAGCCTCGGAGGCCCCAGGAAGTGGGCAAGCCCAGCCTCTGCCTGGGTCGGCCCCTCATGTGAATAGAGCTTGCTCCCTCCAGCACCCCAAGCTCCATAGTACCTTTCCGTGCATCTGATTTCTCCTGAGCCTCCAGTGGTGTCTGGACCCACTGTGAGCGGAGAGGCTGGCCTTCGCCTCAGCCTCCTCCCGGGATGTCACACACCTATTCCAGTGGGGAAACTGAGGCCCAAGCTGGAGCTCCTCCTGGCTCTCAGGCAGCCTCTCGCCTCTGCATCGCCCCGGAGTGGGAGGGTGGCGCTTTGTTTGGATCAATACTGTGGGTCGGAAAGAGGAGTAAGGTCCCTCAGGCCCCCGAGCCCACCCCACCTCCACGCTGGGTTCAGGCGCCGGAGACAGAGTGGAAACAGGAACGTCCATGCGGAACTGCAGGACACTCCCTGAGGGACCAGCCCCTCCCTCTCCTCCTAGACAATTCCTCATTGTGGCCTCCATGCAAAGCAGCTCCCGCGATCCCCACGTATGAAAATGAGGTTACCAGGCACTGCCGTGGCTCCCCAGTCCTGCCGTCTGGGTGTCTGCGCTATAAATAGCTTCAGCCGCAACCTCAAGAAGTGAAAGGCTCCCCACCCGAAGAGACCGGAGGGGTCCCGGGGAGAAGACGGCTGCCTGGGAGTCCCAGCGTCACGGTGCGAGGACCCTGGGCCCCAGGGAGTGAGGCAGGGCCCAGGGCCACACGAGGCTTAGCATTTCCCTCAGCACCCTGCATCTTCCTGCTGCCCTGCTTTGCAAGAGCCTCGCCTCCGACTGGAAAATGCAGTAAGCAGGTGCCCGGGACTCCCGCGTAGCGTCTGGAAAAGAAGAGGAGCGGGCTGCGTAGACAGATGCGTCCAAATCTTCCAGCTCTTTGTGGAGTCCCGGTTCTCACAGGCCCGGCTGCAGCGAGCCACGTGGGCCCTGCCTTCTCAGTGTGCTGAGGGACGGCCCAGATTTCCTCGCAGCAGGTGCAGACGCCTCAGGTGCAGCTGCTGGGCCGGGGCCAGGCTCACCCTAAGGCAGCGTTCACACAGGGACACCCCTCCCCGCTGGCCAGGGACAGCCGCTGCCGCTGGAGGCGGGGCTGCGGGCCTGCTTCTGTGGGCCAGGATGCCCGCGAAGGCTCCATCGGGGCTTCCGGCCACAACTGTCCTCTCGGGGATGAAGGCCGCAGAGCAACAGGGAGAGGATGGCCCAGAGATGGGCAGGTGCCTGGAACCCCTGTCCACAGGGCGGGAGTGCCAGGCAGACCACCAGCTCTGGGCTCACGTGGCGGGAGCACCCAGAAGGAGGCTGTCCCTCGCCCCTGCAGCAGTCTGTGGGGGATGTTTTGTTCAAGCTTCCCTTACGCTCAGTGCCTGAGTCTGGGGGCACGGCTCCCCTTTCTGTACAGATGCGCTGGCAAGCCCAGAGCCTGGCAGAGAAAGCATCCACTGCCAGCGGGGAGTCCGCCCTGGAAGGAGCTGCGAGCGGGTGGCAGGGACAGGCACTGGGTCCAGGGAAGCGCCCTCCATGCCTGGCTGCTGTGGGTCGCGTCGTGGGAACCGGGCCCTGAGGGCCGGAGGAGGCCTGCGGGCTGATGTGTGCGAACATTCTGACCACGTGCGTGTGTGGCCACCAATGGGGCGCCCCGCTGACATCTAAAATAAGGTTTTCTATGTGCTGCTTTAGTGTATGCAGCCTGTGGGATTCTAGGTCGGCCGCTGTCTGTTTAGGTCAGAGACGTAGATTTTAATTCAAGTGAGATTTGACCCTGACTCAGGGCTGTTGGGACCATCCGCCTAGTGGTTCGTGTGTTACTTGGCTTTGCTTTCAGACAGGAAGCTCTGCGTTGCTGTGGCCATTCCTAATGACAAAAGCTAGGCCAGCAGGCCTGATGCCCCCCTGCCCGAGCGAGCCCAGAGCCAATGGGAGGGAGGGGTGGTGAGGGCGGTGGGAGGAGTTGGAGGCGGCATACCTTGGTCCTCCGTTTGCAGATCACTTACTGGAAATGAGCACCTACGAGTGATTCCTGGGTGCATACTGACCCTCCGGCCCCCACAGGCGGGGGCGGCCCCTGGCCTGGCTGGCTCCTTCCCGCGGGCCGTGCTCCAGCCCAGGACGAGGCCCGCGCCTGTGGGTTGCGTGTGCACGTGTGCACGTGTTTGTGTGTACCTGCCTGTGTGTGCACCAGGAAAAAAGACACAGGGTGACTCTGGGCCCTGGAACTTCAGGCGGCCTCGCGCCTTTCCCGTATTTCTCTGGAAATATGGGGGTGGCAGGGCTGTCCGAAGGGCTCCAGGGCTCTGGCTGGTCATCCTCGGCACGGCCCCCCAACCTGAGTGCTCGCCTCCAGGTGCCAGGGTGCGAGCTGGCCGGCGCCGGGGCCGCGGCGGGAGGTGCAGCCCTCCAGGAATCTGGCAGCCCGGGCTCTCCTGCGGCTCCCAGCGACCAGCCCGGCGTGCCAGCTTGCACAGGGCGGCGGCACTATAAATAAAGCGGCCCCAGGGAATGGCTTCAGTGGAAGTTTTGCTGCCCACCCACAGCCTTGAGCTACAGCCGCTGACAGCCTGGCAGCGCCAGTTTCCAAAGTAAACAGCGGCCTGCATGCACTTGCCGCTCAGCTGGCCGCGTCCTTTCAATAAATGCCTGGGAGGGCGGCTGTGACGCATGTCCACCGGCTCGGCAGCCAGGCAGCCGGGCGAGTGCTGTCTGCACGGCAGCCGTGTGGCCCTGGGCGCGTGGCTGACCTGTAAGGCGGCGGTGGCCAGTGTGCGTGCCGCCCGCACAGAGCCTGGGGAGGGTGGGGTCACCGTGAGGGAAAGCGCACTGTGCTCTGCCCAGCGGCACTGGCACCGCACCTGGCTCTGCCGGCGCCGCGGCGGAGCTGGGCTTGACGTTACTGGCCGAGCGGCGCACGGGGGAGCGTGCGTGCGCTGCCTGCGGCCGCGGGGAGAGGCTGGCGGAGGAGCCCGCGCGGGCAGAGGCTGCACCGCAGGCGCCGCGTCCGGTGCTGCCGCCGGAGGCCCCATCTCTCCAAATGCAAAGCCAGCGCCAGGCCTGTCAGGTCCCACCGGGGTCCCTGCCGTCACCCTTCGAGGCTCCCGGTCTGTCTGGGAGGACGCCCAGAGCTCGGGGTCCCTGCTGTGCTGTCTCCCCGACTTCCTCACTTCCAACACCCCCAAACTTTGGGCTGAGACGAAGTCCTTGTTCACACGAAGGCACAGGAAGCTAGCAGGGTGTGTTTAGGAGAATGAGGGCCACGCTTGAAGCCGGAGGGAAGGTCCTCACAGCAGCCGGGACCTGTGCTCAGGGTGGCCCGTGGGCCCCCGCGCCCAGCCTGCCGGCTGTGCCCCAGCTCCGATTCAGGCCTCGGTCAGGAGGGGCTGTCCTCGGCCTGGCCCACCCCAGGCCCAGCCACGGTGGCCGAGACGTGCTGTATGTGTGGCCTCAGGTGGGGCCCTGAATTCGGAGAGGGGGCTGGTCTTGGAAGGTCACCCCACCAGCCCGGGCACTGACTGGGCAGATGGAGCTGCAGCTGCTCCAAGGAGCGGGGTAGATGAGGTGTTAGCCCCCGGGGGGGCGGGGTAGATGGGGTGTTAGCCCCCCAGGGAGCGGGGCGGGTGGGGTGTTAGCCCCCCCAGGGGGCGGGGTGGATGGGGTGTTAGCCGCCAGGAGGCAGTATGGACAGGGTATTAGCCCCCTGGGGGGCGGGATGGATGGGGTGTTAGCCCCCGGGGGGCGGGGCGGGTGGGGTGTTAGCCCCCGGGGGGCGGGGCGGGTGGGGTGTTAGCCGCCAGGAGGCAGTATGGACAGGGTATTAGCCCCCTGGGGGGCGGGATGGATGGGGTGTTAGCCCCCGGGGGGCGGGGCGGGTGGGGTGTTAGCCGCCAGGAGGCAGTATGGACCGGGTGTTAGCCCCCGGGGGGTGGGTGGGGTGTTAGCCCCTGGGGGCGGGGCGGGTGGGGTGTTAGCCGGGATGGTGGTGTGCGCGTGGGTTGGTGCAGTTTGCTCACCACATCTCCTCCTCCCAGAACAGACGGGCACTGGGACAGGATCGTGCCTCCGGGGAGAGATGCCCCAGCACGTGATGGGGGACAAGCCCTTCGTCTCCATGCCGCAGCTGGTGCTCCCCAGCCAGCCCTCTGCTCTGGACGACAGGTGCGGCCACACCCCCTCCAGCCGGCGGGCGTCCCTGGGCGCGCCCCTGAGCCTGGGCGCCCACGGCCCCCTGGACTCCTGCAGCCAGCCGCTGTGCCAGCCCCGGGCCCAGAAGCACGGCGCCCGCGCCTTGTGCTGCCCGGCGGCCGGGCCGCGGAGCTCGGAGTGCGGCTGGCGGGCCTTCACCCCCAGGTGCCTGCAGGCCCTCAACACGCCGCGCGGCTTCCTGGGCTTCCTGTGCGCCGCCGCCTTCCTGCAGGGCATGACGGTGAACGGCTTCCTCAGCACCGTCGTCACCTCCATCGAGCGGCGCTACGACCTGCACAGCTACCAGAGCGGCCTCATCGCCAGCGCCTACGACCTGGCCGCCTGCCTCTGCCTCACCTTCGTCAGCTACTTCGGGGGCCACGGGCACAAGCCGCGCTGGCTGGGCTGGGGCGTGCTGCTCATGGGCGCCGGCTCGCTGGTGTTCGCGCTGCCCCACTTCGCCACGGGCCCCTACCAGGTGGAGGCGGACGAGGGCCTCGGGCTGTGCCGCGCCAACCGCAGCGCGGCCTGCGGGCCCCGCGCCTCCAGCCTGTCCAGCTACCGGCTCGTCTTCATGCTGGGCCAGTTCCTGCACGGAGCGGGCGCCACGCCCCTGTACACGCTGGGGGTCACCTACCTGGACGAGAACGTCAAGTCCAGCTCCTCGCCGGTCTACATTGGTGAGTGAGGCCGGCAGGCCGTGTGATGGGTGTCCCTCGGAGCCGGGCCCCTTCTGCGCACTTGGCCTCGGTGCTCTGCGGCACGGGCAGGACTGCCAGCAGCACCGGTTGGCTCTGAGAATTGTTTTAAAATCCCCTTAAAAGGCTGGCCCAGCCAGGCCTCAGGCACCGTGGAGCTGACGGGGAGCCCCGGCGGAGGGCGGGCAGGCAGGGGGTGTGGGTGGGCTGCTCCCTGGTGGCCCAGTGTCTGAGTGCACAGAGCCGGCGGGGAACGGGCTGGCAGCCACCTGACGGCCCTGCTCCCCCTACAGCCGTCTTCTACACTGCGGCCATCCTGGGCCCCGCGGCCGGCTACCTGATCGGGGGCGCCCTGCTGAACATCTACACGGAGATCGGCCGGCGGTGAGTGGCTCCCTGCGGCACAGGGTGGCGAGAGGACGCGCTGTCCTCGGAGGGGCGTGGGCGGAGCACTGTGTGGCCCAGGGCTGCTGGTCCCGTGGCTGTGAGGACAGGCCTGGGGCAGGACAGCACGGAGGAAGCCGGAGCGCAGGAGACCGGGCCTCGGTGTCTTTGCAGAACGGAGTGGCTTGGCCTCTGCCGGTGTGAGATTCTTTTCCGTGGGCTTTTCCACGCCAGTCGCTTCCCAGACACCAGCCGGGTGTCCCAAACCCAGCTGCCGTCTGACCCTGACTCTCCAGTGTCAGCGCAGACCCCATAGGTCAGGGCTCAGGCCCATGAGATCCCCCAGAAAAGACACCAGGTTCCCTCCGTCCGCCGTGGGGCCAGCACGGAGGTTCCCAGACCCTCAGCTCGGCGGTTTGCTCACGCGGCTCGCAGAGCTGGGGGAGGACGCATGGGGAATAGACGGGTGTGCGGTGTGGGGGGGGCAGAGCTCCCCACCCTCTCTGGGTGCCAACCTCCCCCTCCACCACGTGCACCCCCTTCTGTTGGGTTTTATGGCTTCACTTCGTAGGGGCGGTTGGTTAACTCATTGCCCGTTGGTGGCCAACTACCACCGGAGTCGGCGTGGACCAAAAGTTGCCACTTGCTGACCTCGTGGTTGGTGTTTCTGGTGACCAGGCCCCTCAGAGGCTCTCAAGGGACACCCCAAGAGTGGCCACATCCCAACAAAGACACTGCTGTCACCCAGGAAATTACAAAGGATTAAGGAGCTCTGTGCCAAGACGGGGTGAAGCCCAAATCTGCCCTGCCTGTCATGTCACAGAGTATTTCTTTTATTCCTTGTACACTCTGCTTGTGATTCTATGTTTTTGTAAATCTGAGCAGGAGCGAGAAAGGGAGAGGGAGAGAGGGAGATATCAGGATAGAGAGACAGAGGAGGGAGCAGGAAGGGTGTCCTGTGACTCCGGCTCGGAGGCGCCCTGTGCTCAGGCCCTCACCGTCTCGGTGGCTTCCTGACACCTTCTGAGAAGCAGGGCACTGCTGGCTACCCTTGGACTCTCTCTGCAGATGGCGCGCCTCTGCCCTGGTACAAACGCCACCTGTGGCCTCAGGTTGACTAAATTGGTTGTCATATGTGCACGTTCTGTGCGAGAGGTAGGTGGGGCTGTGTCCCTCACTCTACACCCTCCCACTGGCCTGCGTGGACCAGCAAGTCAAGGGACACCCAGCTCAGTGCCTGGATGCTGACCCCACTGCCTTTTCCCACAGGACCGAGCTGACCCCCGAGAGCCCGCTGTGGGTTGGTGCCTGGTGGGTGGGCTTCCTGGGCACCGGGGCCGCTGCCCTCTTCATTGCGGTTCCCATCCTCGGCTACCCGCGGCAGCTGCCAGGTGGGTGCTCCCCCCTCCCTCCCCCTCCCCCCTCCCCTCCCCCACGAGTGTGCAAGCCCCTCGTCCTGTGAGCGGCTGAGATTCACAGGAGAGTCCAGATGCGGAGTCTGCCAGGTCCTCCATCCTGCAGCGGGCCGGCCAGCTGTCGCCCTCCCCGGGGGCCATGACAGGCTGGTTTCAGTGGTGCCAGGTCGTCTGCTGGCTCTGTCCCACTCTGTTGCAGGGTGGGTCCGCACCCCTCCGTCCCGCAGCCGCCCATGCGTGCAGGCCCTGAGTCTCCTGGCGTCTTGTCCCTCCAGGCTCCCAGCGCTACGTGGCCATGCGAGCCTCTGAGACGCACCAGCTGAAGGACCGGAGCCCGCAGGCGGCCAGCAGCCCCGGCTTTGGGAGAACCGTCAGAGACTTGCCTCTGTAAGGAGCTGGGGCGGTCCTCTGCCTGCACCCCTCGCCCTCACCTGTGTCCCGGAGCCCCTCCGGGTCTCACACACACGGAATCTTGGCCCCAAACTAGGAGGGCTGGGGTGGTCCTCTGGGGCCACGTGAGCTCATGACCCCTGGCCGCCAGGGGCGCCACTGTCCTCAGGCCACGCCCAAGAGTCGCCCCTGACCGGCCACAGGCCCTCGCTCTGTTGAACCTCCCACCGCGTCACTAGGTGCCGCCTGCACGCGGCTCAGGGGCTCCAGGCTGGCGCCGCCCTTCCGGCCTCGGCCCGGGCCCTCGCTGCCCTGCGCCTGCCCGGCCCTCTTGTTCACGTCTCCCCTCTCTTGGGGACATGACTTGCTTTGCCATTCTCATTCACAAATAGAGCCCTGCCTGGGCTGCTGGGGTCTCAGCAGGACGTGAGCCTGGGGGCTCATGGCTGCCCAGGGCCCCTCTGCCCAGGATCGGGCCTTCCACGGGGCCTCTCCCGCTCACCAGCACCCCCACCCTGCAGTGTCCTGAGCCCGTGACCGGCAGTCCAACAGCCCCGGGGCTCGGGCTGCTGGCAGTGGGGCGGGCCTTGCCTGTCTTCAGCACGGAGGGTGAAGGGGCTCAGGCCGCGGGCACCCTCCAGGGCAGCAGAGCCAGCGCAGGTCTCCACCGCCTAGGGCTTGTTCTCCCCTCCCCACTTCCTGTCAGATCCCCCAAAAGAGC
This sequence comes from Pipistrellus pipistrellus, assembly GCA_903992545.1. Taxonomy (NCBI): domain Eukaryota; kingdom Metazoa; phylum Chordata; class Mammalia; order Chiroptera; family Vespertilionidae; genus Pipistrellus; species Pipistrellus pipistrellus. Next base: position 30,340 of record CAJEUD010000060.1, read on the forward strand.
CACCCACTCTGGAGGCTGCCCCCCACAGGCGAGCTGGCCAGGTCCACACCGGCGGGTGGGAGCACTGTCTCCTGGCACGCTCCCGGCTGGCACCGTGCTGGGCACTGGGCCTGCCCCAGTGGCTCGAGGGGGTGGCGGACGTCCGGAGGTCGGTGCCCAGGCTCCGTTCCCAGACCAGTTGCTGGTCGGAAAGCCGATGCGTGTGCCTCTTAAATCGTGACTAGTTCTCTGAGCAAATTCAAGCCAGACCTCAGTCGCACGTCCTGCAGGAAAAGGAGACACAGAGTGTGCTGGCCACTCGGGAGAGCCCCTTCCTGCCAGCCAGAGCGTGGGCTGATCGGGCCAGGCAGGGAGGGACTGGCCACACGCTGTCCCTCCCAGAGAACAGACGGGCCTGAGGCCTGTGCCTGGCGGAGACGGTGCTGGGCCCCGCCGGCCACACCACTGACGGCATTTTGTCCCCGGCCTTCCCAGCACCGAGTACGGAAGCCAGCTTTGCAGGCACCGGGTTCCCCCTTGGAGCAAGGCCCGGTGAGGGCTGCTGGGAGTCAGCTGAGCAGTCGCCCCTGCCTGGAAAGACAAGTGGGGGCAGCCCTCCCACCGGCTCAGGCGGCCACGGGGAATTGTGGCCCCTGCAGGCCGGCTGCCCAAACCGCGTCCTCCGAGAAGAGCGACTCGGCCGTGACGGTCGTGTGGCCGTGACAGATGCTGGGTGAGGGTGGCCGGGCCGCGCCGGCCTCTGGGGGGCAGCCGGGAGCCCCTCGGCGGCACGAGGAGCCACTTCAGAGCCACTGTCAGCCGCACGGTAGTCACGTGTCACAGGCTGCTTTTGTCAGCATGAGTGAGGCTGTCCCAGCCAGCTGGGTCCCGCACCTTCCGGGGCGTAACAAGCCACTGGCCACACTTCGGTGCGGCCCGGACGCTGCTGCGTGGCGGAGAGGGACGGAGGGGGAGAGCGGTGCAGAGAGAGGGACGGACGGAGGGGGAGAGCGGTGCAGAGAGAGGGGCGGAGGGGGAGAGCGGTGCAGAGAGAGGGACGGAGGGGGAGAGCGGTGCAGAGAGAGGGAGGGGGGGAGAACGGTGCAGAGAGAGGGAGGGGGGGAGAACGGTGCAGAGAGAGGGACGGGGGGGGGGGGGGGCGGGCACAGTGGGGGAACAGGTGAGAGAAAAGCCGCGGGAGCTGGAGCCTGGCTGCCCGCAGAGCCCAGCCTCCGTTCCACACCTCCCAGGGTCTGTGTCCCTTTCCATCCCACGTTTTCCTCCCTCATTACTGTCATTTAGTGCCATTGACTTTTTTAATCCTCACCCAAGGACATGCTTACAGAGAGGAAGAGAGAGGAAGACTAAGAGAAGCATCCATCGGTTGCCTTCCATACGCTCGTCATTTGGGGATCAAACCCGCAACCCGGGCGTGTGCTTGACCAGGAGCCGAACCGGCAGCCTGTGGTGCACGGGGGCGCCCAGCCAGCTGAGCCCCCGCCGGGCTCTCACCACATCTGAACAGTCTGAGTGTCTCCCACGTTTGAGCAGTGCTGCACCCCATGTGGCGTGCAGGGCCTGGCCCTCGGAGCCTCTGCAGACTGAGGCCTGGCACCCAGTCCTGACAGGGTGACACGGGACATTCTTCTGAACGTGACACCAGCACCTCCAGGCTCACGCCCATCCGATGCTCCTGAAACCCTCCACCCACAGCCGGACCCAGGGCCCAGTGGTCCCGCGGCTGTGCGGGGCTCTGAGTTCTCAGTCCTCAGAAATGGGACCAGGCGGGTCCCCCAGGGCATCAGGGGCCAGGTTCGGTGGCACCAACACCAGCACCTTCCTCAGGCCCTGTTTTCACCCCCAAGTGTACGCTAGGCGAAGCCGCAGAGCCGGCCAGCCCACCGGGCTCCGGGGAGGGCCTCTGCCCAAGTCTGCGGGGCTTCCTGCCCCTTCCCACAGCTGCTGGCGGCGGAGCCCCGCCCTCAGTGCCCTGACTTGGCAGCAGCTGCCCCCGGGGTGATTAAACAGTGACAGGGGTCACTCAAGGTCCCTCCTCACCAAAGCCCGAACTCTGGCCAAGGCGGCGAAGAGACTTCCGTCACCAGTGACGGCAGCTTTACAACAAGCAGGAGCTCAGGGTCCTGGTGCCAGCTCTCCCTGCCACAGCCCAGCCTAACGCTTCCTCTTGGTTTCTCTGGGGAAATGTGGGGTGCCTCCCAGCTCATCGGCCACCCACTCTTCTCGCAGAACGGGGCTCAGTGGGCTCAGCTGGGAAGGGCGATGGCCTCAGGAGCCGTGGCTTTCTCACCCCCTGGCTCTGGCCACTCTGACCCTCTGTCTCCTCTCTTGTCTCCATCCCCCTGCCCTGTCCAGTTCCATCTGGCTCCTCCTGAAGAACCCCGTGTTCATCCTGCTCTGCCTGGCCGGGGCCACTGAGGCCACCCTCATTGCTGGCATGTCCACGTTCGGCCCCAAGTTCCTCGAGTCCCAGTTCAGCCTCAGCGCCTCGGAAGCCGCCACCCTGTTTGGTGAGAAAAGTCTCTGAACTCCAGGGTCCGCAGCCTGTCAGCAGCTCTCAGACGAGCAAGGGGTCCAGGGAGTGCCTTCTGGATACGCCCGGGCAGGGAGAGCCCGAGAACAGCGTCTGGGCCGTAGGCAAGGCTCCGGGGCACCGTCCTCCCGAGGGCTTCGGGCCACTGCCCACGCATGCGCGGCGTGCTGGCCGTCTCAGGGCCCGTGGAGCCACTGCCTCCTGGCGGGTCCCTCTAGCTGGGAGGGCCGGGGTGGCCCTCAGCTTGCCGGCATCTCCCATCGCCACCCAGGACCCGGGCGTGCCGTCCCCTGAGCTAGGCCCCCGGTGTCGGGGCCTCGGGGGACCCTCGCGGCTGCAGGCGCTCTGTGGCCCGAGCAGGCAGCCCGCCCAGGAGGCTGCGGCTCTCCTCCCACTGCTGCCCAAGGGGCAGCCTCGGCGGGGAGAGTGGGGGGAGAGGTCATAGGGCACAGGTCAGCCGTGAGTACAAGGTGGGGAGCAGCACCCAGGCCACTCAGCCGGGTACCTCAGGTTCCCATTCCCAGCATGTGGGGGGCCATCGGATTAGAGGACCCCACCCCCTTCCTCCACCTCTCAGCAGGCTCCGCATACCCAGATTCCCGCCCACAACTGCCTCCCTTCCCCACGGCCCCTGGAACGGCCATGTCTTCTGGAGCCCCCTCTCCTGCCCCAGAGCTGGCTCTGGTCAGTGCTGGGGAGATGGCCCCCTAAGGGTCAGGTGCCCACTGCCCCACGGAGCCCCCACTCCCATCACCTGATCTCAGCTTCATGCTGAGTGCCAGGGCACAGGCTTCCCATGTCCCCGCGTCGGAGTGGTAGAGGCCGTGGCAGGCCAGCACCCGGGACCTCGGCTCCTCCCAGAGGCAGGGCCGCAGCAGAGAGCGCTGGTCAGGCCCCGGCCCGCCCGAGCCCGGCGCTGCCCTCCGACGGGGTGGCCCTGCCCCTCCGTGCCCCGTCTGTAAAGGAGGGGTAACAGGATGCGGCAGGATCAGGGCCCCCCCCCAGGCGCCAGGACACCTGGAACCGCTGGCTGAGCCCTCCCCCTCTCACAGGGTACCTGGTGGTGCCGGCGGGTGGGGGCGGCACCCTCCTGGGTGGCTTCTTCGTGAACAAGTTGAAGCTCCGTGGCTCGAGCGTCATCAAGTTCTGCCTGGCCTGCTCCCTGACCAGCCTGCTGGCCATCCTGGTCTTCTTCACGCACTGCCCCAACGTGCCCATGGTGGGCGTGACGGCCCGCCACAACAGCAGGTAGGCCCCGCGCCAGCCGGGGTTCGCGGGCGAGGCCTCCTGGCACCGGCCTCCGCCCACCACCCGCATCTCCCACCTGCAGCGTCTCGCCCGAGGGCCACCTGGAGCTGACGGCCGCCTGCAACGCCGCCTGCGGCTGCGGGCCGGGGCTCTACAGCCCCGTGTGCGGCTCCGACGGCCTCATGTACTACTCGCCCTGCCACGCGGGCTGCCGGGAGGCGGCGGCGCCCGGCCCCGGCGGCCAGAAGGTGAGTGCGGCCCTGCCCGCATCCACCCCGCGCCCTGGGCTGGGAGCCCCTGGCCCTTCCCCCGGTAATCAGCGCTGTTGTTGCGCTCCTCAGGTGTACCGAGACTGTAGGTGTGTCCTTCAGAATTTTTCCTCTGGTTTTGGCCATGCTACTGCAGGGAAATGCACTTCAACTTGTCAGAGCAAGCCCCTCCTTCTGGTTTTCATATTCGTTGTAATTACCTTTACCTTCCTCAGCAGCATTCCCGCGCTGACGGCAACCCTACGGTAAGCACGCTGGGCTCCGCGCTCGCTCCCTCCGGAGCCGCCCTGCAGCCCCCAGCGAGCGCCAGCCGGGCTCCTGCCGGGCCGAGGCTGCGGCGGGAAAGCTGCGCCTCTGAGGTCTCTCCACCTGGGGAGGTGGCAGAGCGGCCCGGAGCTCGGCCGGACCCGCTGTGGGCGTGGGGGTGACTTGGCGGCCACACTTCCCGGCTTTGACATGCTTTTCTGGCTCAGGTGCGTCTGCGACCAGCAGAGGTCCTTCGCGCTGGGAATCCAGTGGATCGTGGTTAGGACTCTAGGTACGTACTGAGGGCCACGCACCGCTGGGCACATGCTCACTGCACAGGGCACCGGCAGTGTCCCCACCCAGGCCTGTGCCGCCTGGGAAGAACGCACTCCCTAACGCTCCACTAGAGGCCCCCAGAGGGCGGCGCCTTTCCTCACTGACAAGCTCCCTGGGGGTCGGGGTCCCAGGAAACGTCCTGGCCTGCAGCCCAGTCCCAGAGAAGGAACCCTGAGGCCCCCTGTGCGCCCCCTGGGAACGCCAGTGGCCGAGGTCCCTTTCTGGGAGCCGGGCAGGTTGGGTTCTGAGTGGGCCTCTCTCCACAGGGGGCATCCCGGGGCCCATCGCCTTCGGCTGGGTGATTGACAAGGCCTGCTTGCTGTGGCAGGACCAGTGCGGCCAGCAGGGATCCTGCTTCCTGTACCAGAACGCGGCCATGAGCCGGTACATGCTCGTCGCTGGGCTGGTGTATAAGGTGAGCAGCTGGGCTGCTGGTCGGCTGAGGGAGGAAGCCCGGAATCTTCTAGCAGCAGGGGTGAAGCCCACCTTGCAGAGCGTGTCCTTCCCCGTCTAGAGCTGGCATTGGGACCCTGACGTTGTGGTGACTGGGAGAGCCAGCTTGGGTCACGGCCTGAGCTTGCAGCCCGGGGTCAGAGGGCGCCCTGCCTTCCGGGGCCTTTGCCACGGCGGCCTGGGTGTGCCCGTGGCTCTGGAGGAATCAAGCCTGGCAGCCTGGGCACGCAGGCCGGGTCGGTGTGCTGGGCCCGAGCCACACGGCTTTAATGTGCCTTCCTAGTTCTCAGCCCGACCCTCTGCTCCTGCCTCCGCCGGGCATATGCGCCCAGCGAGACCCAGACCTGGTGCCTTGGACCCCGCGGGAGGGAGGCTCGGGGCCTGTCTCCACGCAGGGCCTTCCTGAGGGGCCTCCGGCACAGACAGCTGCGCTGACCCCCAGACGAGTGTGCCCGGGGGCTTGGGGAGCTCTGGAGAATAGCCCCGCTTGTTTTAAAGAGACAGGCCCTCCCCGGGGAGCAGGCTGGTCCCTGGGACGTGTCTGCCAGCAGCCTTTGGCTTATAGATCTGTCACCCCATCTCTGCCCCATGTTCACAGAAACCCCCCCCCCCCCAATGTATTTGTGACAAACCCGTCTCCTTTCTCTTACAAGAACAACATACTGGACTGGGGGCCACCCATCCAGGCTGCCCTCATCCCAAGTTCCTTAGTTACGTCTTTCAGGGACTCCACTCTGGGGATCATGACTCAGATATATCGTTGGGGAACACTGTTCAGCCCCCCTATCCGGTGCCTCTGCTTGTAGTCAAATGCATTTTCCTTCCTTCACTGACAGCACTGGTGTCCGTGCTGGGGACTCGCTGTGCAGGAAGAGGGGTCTTCTTGCCAGAGTGGGGGGTCTTGAGAGCCCGAGAGGAGCTGGGGCGCGCGGGGCTGGGTGGCAGCTCCGGTCCAGCGCCCTCTCTCTGCAGGTGCTGGGCTTCCTCTTCTTCGTGGCCGCGTACGTCCTGTACAAGTCCCGGCGGGCGCCTCCCCCGGGCCTGGAAGCCTCTCTGCCCAGCCAGTCCTCTGCCTCCGACAGCCCCTCGGACCTCCAGGGGGCCCCCTCAGGCCTCCAGAGCAACGTCTGATCCAGCCCGCCCGCTGGACCTGGGCCAGCACTCAGGGCTCCCCCAAACCACCTGCAACTTCTCCACAGAGGGGCTGACCCCTCACGACTGCTCCCCAGTCTGAGGCTCTTCGATCCTGGGGCCAAGGCAGGAGGGCTGCTGCCCGTGTCTGAGCCCGGGAGGGACAAGGAGAAGGACTGACGACATGGGAAATGCTGGGGAGTGTGGCGCCCCCTGCGGCCCGCCCGGTGAGCGCCGCCTGCACCTCCCGGCCCCAGGCTCACTGGTGGCCTTTCCCGTGGGCGCAGCGCGGTGCCCACCTCGGTTCCTGGTTCCCGGGAGGGGCCCCGCTGAGTGCGGGCGGTGGCTGGTGCCTCCTCCGCCCGGCACAGCCCTGACTTCCTGTGGGTCCTGCGGGGGGAGGCCGTGGGACACCCTTCCAGGGCGCGCTCCCCACGAGCCAGTCCGTACCCAGACCTGCTGTCACCCGTCCGGCCGCACGGCCCGGGGACGGAGCAAATACTACGGCCGCTCGCGTAAACACTTCCTCTGCCGGCGGCGAGTGCTCGCTCCGCAAACCTGTGGATTCGCTGGACTCACGGATGTTTGTTCCCGGTGTCCTCAGACAAATTGTGTATGTAAATATATTTTAATATTTAACAACTATGTCCCTGTTGGCGTGCTTTATTTCTAGAAATTTCCCCAGTTCGGTGGTCTTGCACCTCCTTCGTGCGGGCTTTTGGGAGTCTGTGAGGGCTGCCAGGCGAGCCTGTTTTCTCAGGAGCTTCCCGGGGTGCCGCCCCCGGTCCCCTAAGACCAGTAGTCTCCCTCCAGGGCCCCACACCCTCCTGACTCCGCAACTCCAGGTCCCACTTTCGTTCACTGCTGCTGGCGCAGGAAGAGTGCATGTGGGTGTGTATGTGTGTGCATGCAGCACGGTGTGCATGTGTGTGCGCCCACCAATGGATCATAAAACAAGATGAAAGGAGCCCAGCACGGGGCCGCTCTTTCCCTTAACATTGACTGACGGTGCGGTACCCGGGCCGGCAATGGCCTGTGACACCCACTGCGCATCGCAGCCGCTGGCGCTCCTCTGGCAGGGGCTTGGCCAGGGAAAGACCATAACGTTGGGGTTGCCGGGCTCCATCGGTCCTCTGCCCACTCCACGCCCCTCGCTGGGCTGCCAGGCCCTGGAGACTCCCTCAAGCTCACCCGCCTGCAGGACCGCCTCCGCCCAGCCTCTGCCTCCCCATCCGCTCACTGTGACCCTCTGCTCCTTGGCCAGTCGGGGTGCTTGTCCCCTTGTTTCACCCCAAGCTCCTCTCACATATGTTCTCCCCTCCTGCCCAGGTGGCTCTCTTCCCTCCCTGCCATCCCCTATCTTGTCCCCCGTCCTGCAGCCCCGAGTAAGGATGCTCTCATGGTGCCTCTAGTGAAGCCAGCCTCGGGGCCCTCTCACCCTCCACACCTGCAGGCCAGGCCATGACCCTCTGCCTGGACCTGTCGCTCCTCTCCGCAGCCCCGGGTCCCTCTGGCCGAGCACGGCCCCGCTCCCAGGCGTCCTTTGGCACGTGGCTCCGGGGTCACTCGGGCTTCATCTGGAGGGTCAGGCGTGGCAACCCGAGCTCCCGCAGAGGCACGTGGCACTGCCGGCTGGAGGTGCCTCAAGGCATCAGCTCTGCCCGACCCCAGTTGCTGCGACACCAGGGGCGGGGCTGGCCCCGGGCGTGTGCGAGTGTCCAGGGCTATGTCCTGAGCAAACCCCCTCCCGGCCGCGTGGCTCAGCAGTGGGCATCAACCTAGAAACCAGGAGGTCACGGTTCCGTTGCCAGTCGGGGCACACGCCCGGTTGCGAGCTCAGTCCCCAGTGTGGAGGCAGCCGATTGATGATTCTCTCATCATTGACGGCTCTCCCTCTCCCTTCCTCTCTCTAAAAAATCACAAGTATATTTTAAACTCCCTCCTGTCTCACTGCACCTCCATCCTCCTGGGCACGCTCTTCCTTCCCAGTCGGGGTCGAGCCAGTGGGTGTTTGATGATTCCGCTGGGCCTGGCTCCGGGTACCACCCCTGGTGAGCTCTGAGCCCAGCAGCCTGGCTCCCGCCCCTGCCAGCGGTGCTGGTGGTGCTGGCATGGAGGCGAGATCTGCAGTTGTAGTCGCTGGACACAAGGGGGCAGCACAGACACGCCCGGTGTGTCAGGCTACCAGCCAGGCGGCTGGGCGCTTTCTGCCCAGCAGGGGTCCCCGGAGGGCCTGCAGCCACCACAGGGTCTCCCTCCCCTGAGATGCGCCTGTGACTGTGGGCTGGTGCCAGCCCCTCTCAAATCCTCACCCAGCCCTCGACAGCCGCCGTCTGGTCTTCCCGGGACCCCGAGGTGGAGGCAGTGGTCTCCGAAGGACACGGTGCTGGGGAGCCCCGTCCTCGGTGTGCGGCTGCTGGGGCAGCGGGGCCTGATGGGGTCCGCACCCGGATCACGGGCTGAGGAAGGCGCCGCACAGCCTGGCACAGCCCCTTCCAGCCGGCCCGAGCACCTGCCTTCTGTGAATTTCATTCGGGACCTGGTTGTGGTCCTGCGTCCTGAGGGGTGCGGCCGCAGCAGGGGGAGCGGTGGGTGGAGGGCCAGGCCCTCGCTCTGGCCACGCGCACCAGAGACAGGGCCGAGCCTCCCGTGGCCCCAGTGCTGGGCGGGGCGAGGGGGGGGGTGGGCGGGCGTGATGAGGACAAGGATGGGAAGCGGTGTGCATGCCCTGACCCGCACCTCTGTGCCCAGCGGGAGGGGGCGTCGCCGCCAGGGCGACCCGGCTCGTCGGCATGGTCCTGGGCTCCGCCTGGCCTCTGTGCTCCCGCCTGCCCTCTGTGCTCCCGCCTGGCCTCTGTGCTCCCGCCTGGCCTCTGTGCTCCCGCCTGCCCTCTGTGCTCCCGCCTGGCCTCTGTGCTCCCGCCTGCCCTCTGTGCTCCCGCCTGGCCTCTGTGCTCCCGCCTGCCCTCTGTGCTCCCGCCTGGCCTCTGTGCTCCCGCCTGCCCTCTGTGCTCCCGCCTGGCCTCTGTGCTCCCGCCTGCCCTCTGTGCTCCCGCCTGCCCTCTGTGCTCCCGCCTGCCCTCTGTGCTCCCGCCTGGCCTCTGTGCTCCCGCCGCCCGCGTGGGGAGCTGCCACCAGTGTCTCACGGGAGTTTATGGAGACCAGAGGGTAAGCGCAGTGTTTGTGTTTATTAAGTAGCTAAGCTAATCGTCCTCCTTGCTTAACGGCTAAGGAAACTGAGGCACAGAGCTGATAGCCAGCCTGTGCCAGGCAGTGTGAGCGAGAGGAGAGGGGGCTCAGTTGTGATGACTGGGCCATGGCTGCGGGGCTGAGAGGCGGTCTGGGCGCTGAGACCAGGGGACGGGGCAGCCAGCTGGGGAGGGAGAAGCTGAGGTCCCAGCTCTGTGGACGGGGGGACACAGCCTCCTCCCTCTGCTCAGTCTCCCCAGCCCTGAGCAAGGTGGACGAGGCCCCCCCACACGGGGGCGGGCTATCTGCTTCCCTGAGCCCACTGACTCACAGGCTGTCCCCCGACACCCCACAGGCTGTCCCCCAACACCCCACAGGCTGTCCCGCGACACCCCACAGGCTGTCCCCCGACACCCCACAGGCTGTCCCCCAACACCCCACAGGCTGTCCCCCAACACCCACAGGCTGTCCCCCAATACCCCACAGGCTGTCCCCCGACACCCCACAGGCTGTCCTCCAACACCCCACAGGCTGTCCCCCAACACCCCACAGGCTGTCCCGCGACACCCACAGGCTGTCCCCCAACACCCACAGGCTGTCCCCCGACACCCACAGGCTGTCCCCGACACCCACAGGCTGCCCCCCCGACACCCACAGGCTGTCCCCCGACACCCACAGGCTGTCCCCCGACACCCACGGGCTGTCCCCCGACACCCACGGGCTGTCCCCGACACCCACGGGCTGCCCCCCGACACCCACGGGCTGTCCCCCGACACCCACGGGCTGTCCCCCCACACCCACAGGCTCCTCCCGACACCCACAGGCTGTCCCCCGACACCCCACAGGCTGCCCCCCGACACCCACAGGCTGTCCCCGACACCCACGGGCTGCCCCCCACACCCACAGGCTGTCCCCCGACACCCCACAGGCTGTCCCCCGACACCCACAGGCTGTCCCCCGACACCCACAGGCTGTCCCCCAATACCCCACAGGCTGTCCCCCGACACCCACAGGCTGTCCCCCGACACCCACAGGCTGCCCCCCGACACCCACGGGCTGTCCCCGACACCCACGGGCTGTCCCCCGACACCCACGGGCTGTCCCCGACACCCACGGGCTGTCCCCGACACCCACGGGCTGTCCCCCGACACCCACGGGCTGTCCCCGACACCCACGGGCTGCCCCCCACACCCACGGGCTGTCCCCGACACCCACGGGCTGTCCCCGACACCCACGGGCTGTCCCCGACACCCACAGGCTGTCCCCCGACACCCCACAGGCTGCCCCCCGACACCCACAGGCTGTCCCCGACACCCACAGGCTGCCCCCCACACCCACAGGCTGTCCCCCGACACCCCACAGGCTGTCCCCCGACACCCACAGGCTGTCCCCGACACCCACAGGCTGCCCCCCGACACCCACAGGCTGCCCCCCAACACCCCACAGGCTGCCCCCCGACACCCCACAGGCTGTCCCCCGACACCCACAGGCTGTCCCCCGACACCCACAGGCTGTCCCCCAATACCCCACAGGCTGTCCCCCGACACCCACAGGCTGCCCCCCGACACCCACAGGCTGTCCCCCGACACCCACAGGCTGTCCCCCGACACCCACAGGCTGTCCCCGACACCCCACAGGCTGTCCCCCAACACCCCACAGGCTGTCCCCCAACACCCCACAGGCTGTCCCCCGACACCCACAGGCTGTCCCCGACACCCCACAGGCTGTCCCCCAACACCCCACAGGCTGTCCCCGACACCCACAGGCTGTCCCCGACACCCCACAGGCTGTCCCCCAACACCCCACAGGCTGCCCCCCACACCCACAGGCTGTCCCCGACACCCACAGGCTGTCCCCGACACCCCAGAGTAATGTTGATGTGCCCGTGACCTGGTGGAATGACACAAAGTCGGCCGTCATCCACGCCGGCGGGCATGTGGCCTCTTCAGAGAACCTCAAGGCCCCCCAGAAGGCAGTGCACTGTGCGGCTCCCCGCGGCTGGCCCGCCTCTGCCAGGACCGTGTGGGACCCGCTGTGGGGAGCGCCCGCTGCCCTCGGCCTGGTGCAGAGCCCGGAGGGCCGCCTCCTGCCCGCGAGGAGCACCGCAGCGGTCACCACCTCAGGCCAGTGTTCGCCTTGTCCATCCGCCGCCTCCCGCCTCGTGCGAGCGCAGGCACCACCCAGCCCGCCATGGCCCGCCCTCCCTGAGCCACGTCCTCACGTTCCCACGAGAATGAGCAGGAGCCTGGGCACCATCAGCACCGCCACCCCCACCCCACCCCGGCCTGGGTGCAGCTGGTGACCTCTTCTCAGCGGGCCAGGGCCCCGCCGCCGTCTGCTTCCCACCGCGCCCAGGCCTCCAGGGGCCGCGTGAGCCGCTGTGGGTCCCGCAGCACCAAGCCCAGGCGAGACCAGAGTGGACAGGGCCAGGCAGGGCACGCGAGGCCTCAGCAAGGTCCTTAGCACGGGTGGCCTGGTGGTCGGGGTGGCCTGATGGTTTGGGTGGCCTGGTGGTCCGGGTGCCCTGGTGGTCCCGGTGGCCTGGTGGTCCCGGTGGCCTGGTGGTCCCGGCCTGGTGGTCCCGGCCTGGTGGTCGGGGTGGCCTGGTGGTCCGGGTGGCCTGGTGGTTTGGGTGGCTTGTTGGTTTGGGTGGCCTGGTGGTCGGGTGGCCTGGTGGTCCGGATGGCCTGGTGGTCTGGATGGTCTGATGGTCGGGGTGGCCTGGTGGTCCAGGTGACCTGATGGTCTGGATGGTCTGGTGGTCCGGGTTGCCTGGTGATCCAGGTGACCTGATGGTCTGGATGGTCTGGTGGTCCGGGTGGCCTGGTGGTCCCAGTGGCCTGGTGGTCCGGATGGTCTGGTGGTCAGGGTGGCCTGGTGGTCGGGTGGCCTGGTGGTCCGGATGGCCTGGTGGTCCGGATGGTCTGGTGGTCAGAGTGGCCTGGTGGTCGGGGTGGCCTGGTGGTCCGGTGGCCTGGTGGTCTGGATGGTCTGGTGGTCAGGGTGGCCTGGTGGTCAGGGTGGCCTGGTGGTCCCGGCCTGGTGGTCAGGGTGGCCTGGTGGTCAGGGTGGCCTGGTGGTCCTGGCCTGGTGGTCAGGGTGGCCTGGTGGTCGGGGTGGCCTGGTGGTCCCGGCCTGGTGGTCAGGGTGGTCTGGTGGTCGGGGTGGCCTGGTGGTCCCAGCCTGGTGGTCAGGGTGGTCTGGTGGTCGGGGTGGCCTGGTGGAGCAGAGAGGGATGCAGGCAGGAGCAGGGAAGAGTATTGTGAGAAGAGGGAGAGTGAACCAAGCTGAGCCCCAGCCCCGCCTCACCAGGGTCCTGTGTGGGGTGGTGCCCTCCCCGTGGGCGGGCTTCTGGCTGGGAGAGCGGGAGCAGCCCCAGTTCTGGGGTGTGGGCCCAGCGGTCCTTGTGGGCGGGGAGTGGAGAGCCAGTGAGCTGCGTCCCCCAGGAGACAGGTGACTGAGCCTCCCAGCTCCAATGAGCCTTTCTCCCCACGCAGGGAGGTGGCAGCCCTCCCTCTGCCTCCGGGCCACCGGAGAGGAGTTTGTTACCAGCGAATGTCCCAGGAGAGGGGTGGCAGCTCCGCGGGTGCGGAGGGAAGCGGGCGTCAGGGGCGGAGGCGGGAGGGGCGGAGCGGCTGCGCCAGGGGAAGGAGCGACCTGAAGAGCGAGCCCTGTGTTTGGTTTTTGAACTCCGGCTCTGGGTGCCGCCCTCCCCACACCCCTCTCTGAGCCCGGTGCAGCGCCTCTCCAGCAGGCTCCGGTCCCCAAGGGCAGGGTGGAGGCCAAGCCACGTCCTGGTCACACGCACCTGGGAGGGTGCCTGGACGCAGGACAGCGCCCGCCACCTGCACCTGTGCCGGGGCTGGCACCGGGAAGGCGGACACCCACCCAGGGCCAGTGCCACCCAGGAAGGACCCCGAGCACCCAGGTCTGCGTGGCCGCCCTGCCCCTGTCCTCGCGCTGTACTTTTGGATTCACGGCCCTAACCCTAACACAGTGAGGAAAACAGAAAAGAACGTGGCCCTCGCCTGCAGCCAGATCCCCCATGACTGATTTGAGATTTTGTTTCGAACAGTTGTAAGGACACCCTGGGGGCTGGCAATCCGCTCTCGTGGCAAGAACGAGAGCGCGCTTCGATAACCACGTTCTTGTTTTGTTAACTTTGTTGTAGAAAATGTGCCCACTGCTCCCACAGCCCACCCACAGACAGCCGACCCAGCCAGCCTCCCGGCATTACTTTAAATGTTATTTTAAGCCCTGGCGGGTGGTTCAGTCGGTTGGGCATGGTCCTGTGCACCAAAAGGTTGCGGGTTCGATTCTGATCAGGGACACGTCTGGATTTCAGGTTTGGTGCACAGCCTGGGCACGGACGGGAGGCAACCAATTGATGTTTCTCACATGGATGTTCTCTCTCTAAAAAAGCAACACAAACATACCCTTGGGTGAGGATTTGTATATCATCTATAGCACATGTGTCAAACACAAGGCCCGCGGGCCAAATCCAGCCCGCCAGGCCTTGCAATGTGGCCCGCACCGCGCTGTCATCACTGCACTCCGCTGTCAGTTTATGACATTGTCAGTTTATGACTGTTCAGTAAACCATTCGGCCGGCGATTTAGGCTGGATTTTAGATTTTGGCCCCTTCTGTGATTGAGTTCGACACCCCTAATCTATAGTAATAAAAGGGTAACATGCTGATCAGACCGGACATCCTTCAGGACGAAGCCAGGCTGTGAGGAAGCCCGGGTCCCGGGGCCGGAGGGAAGCGGTGCCGGCAGCGGGGGGAAGGCCTGCTCTGGCCGAGCTCCATGCTTGGGCCTCCAGTGTGTGTTTACTAGCATATGTGTTGACAAGGTAAGCAAACCTCATCCACCCACCAGCAAGTTGAAAACACGTAGTCCCCGGCGACCGGCCGTCCCCTAGGGCTCAGGAGAGCTGCGGCCCAGGAGGGGTGCGGGCACTGAGCTGAGCGCAGGGCGCCTGCCCTCGGCGGCCGGCTCTGCGGTGTTCCCACTGAAGTAGCTGAGGCCCTGGGATTGTTTTCTCAGAAAACTGCTTTTCCGTTGGAGAGCTCGGCCTGTGGGCCAGCCCGCGGGCGACAGGCGTGCTGCGCGCCCTCCGGTCACAGGAAGGAGCAGATTATCCCGGCGCCGGAGGCCGGAGCGGCTCAGGAGCCGCGTCTTCATCACGAGCCTGACATTTCAGGGAAGACAAGAGTCTGTTCGTGCGTGACACCATTACATTTCCAGCCGGTACAGAAAACAAAACACGCTTGCTCTGCATTCCCCTTCACGCCGCAGGACGCAGGTGTCTGCGGGATCACGGTCACGGAGCTCGGGTGCCGCCATGGAAACCAAGGTCCAACCAGCTTGAGGAAGAGCGTGTGGGCGGCAGCTCCGGGACAGCAGGGCGGGTGGGAGCTGTCAGGGCTCCGTGCCTCTGCCATGCCCAGCTCCCCTGGGGCCAGCTCAGCAACCTCCCCAACTCCCAGACCTCCGCGGGCCACACATCCGTCCCAGACTCACTCTGGGCCGTAGGAGTGGCGGCTCTGATGGCCAGGGCAGGAGAGGGGAGGCAGCCGCCCCGGCCTCCAGGGTGGGCTCTGGGGAGCAGAGACCCCGTGACCAGGAGGGAGGGGCGGGCCTGGGGCGGGCGGGGACGCCTTGGCCTTGGGTCTGGAGCAGCAAGGCCAGCAGATGTCCCTCGGCCAGGGCCAGCTGTTGGGGCGGAGCGGCCCTGTTTGGCCCGTCGTGAGGACTAACAAAGGAGCAACAGATTCCCCTCAGAGGACCAGCCACCGGCCTGGTAAACTCAGTGGCACTGGGAAGAGACTACAGGAGCCAGGCTGCGGCCGAGGCCCCTGAGGATGTAGACTGCAAGGCTCCCCCTGAGTGACAGCCAGCCGGAAAGTAAAGACAAACGCTCCGTGTCTCAGCCACTGCGCCGTTATGCAAGGGTCATTCAACCTGCTGTGTGCGTGTGCGTGTGCGAGGGGGTGAGCTGGGTCCTGGAGCCCACGCTGTAAAAGTGCCCACAGCACTGCTGGCACGTGGCACCAGTGGCCCGGCTGCCTGTGCCCAGGAGCTGTGCGTGTTTACGAAGGCGGGGGCCATCCCAGAGAGCCGTTAGCCTGCAGGCGGCATCATCTCATTGCCTTTAGCGCTCATTTACCGTTCCCTTAAGCTCCTTTCCCCAGGATGATATTCTGGAAAACACTGCGTGGCTGTGCCGGCAAACACCAGCAACCACCCCGGGGCACACCGCCGGGCTCCCACGCGGACTGTGGGTGCAGCCCCTGCCTGCCCCACAGAGCGTTTCCGGGCCTGGGCTGGAGGGCCGGCCCCCTCCGAGGGCCCTCCCGGACGCCCGGAGCCGGTGAGTGACACAGGTCACCTCTGCGCTGCGCTGAGCCCTGGGAAAGGGGGCTTTGCGCCCTCCTTGCCTTCACTGGCCGAGAGAATGCAGCCCCGGCTTGGCCACTGGCGGAGCCCCTGAGCACTCAGGGCCTGAGGGGGACGGGCGGGCGGGTCAGGTCCCCGAGGAGCCCGGCCTCGCTCAGTAGATCCAGGCTTGCTGTGGGGACCGCACCTCGGAGCCCTCAGGCCAGTGGCCGCCTCTTCGGGGCCCTGCCCCCCGCCCTGGCCCCCCCGCCCCCCCCCGCCCTCAGCCCCCCCCTGCCCCCCGCCCTGGCCCCCCCACCCTGCCCCCCGCCCTGGCCCCCCCGCCCCCCCCCGCCCTCGGCCCCCCCCTGCCCCCCGCCCTGGCCCCCCTACCCTGCCCCCCGCCCTGGCCCCCCTCCGCCCTCCTCCCGCCCTCGGCCCCCTCCCTGCCCCCCACCCTAGCCCCCCCACCCTGCCCCCCGCCCTGGCCCCCCCGCCATCTCCCCCCGCCCTTGGCACCCTCCCTGCCCCCCACCCTAGCCCCCCCCCCCCCCCCCCCCCAGCCCTGGCCTCTCTGGCACCTGGCTTTGATTCCCGCGGGAGTCGCCCTCAATGACAGCTCCCAGGCAAGAATGACAAGAGGCACCGGTTCAGTTTTATTTTGGGAGCTCCTCACTTCTATTTAAATATTTCTGGGCAATGAGAGCTCCCTTTGCAGCCCAAGAGAGCGGTCCGGACCTCTGGAGAGGAGCTGAACTGTCAGAAGTTACGTTTATGCAAACTCTGTCCTCGCCTCCACCCCTCGCCCCACCCGGAAGGGAGGTCAAGAGCAGAGGATGGATGGAAACACGGACACCCAGCTGCCCGTCTGCCTTTCCCAGAGGGGCCGCTTGGCAAAGCCGCACAGAAAGGGCAAGGGCGGGAGGGACTCCCTGCACCGGGTCCCCTCCCCGCCCCCTCTGCCCTGGGTCACTGGGACATTCCCGGGACCAGTGCGGAGACGGGACCTGCTTCTCCAGCTCGCCTGGGAAACGGCCCCGCAGCCAGACATTCCGGGGAGAGGAAAGTGAACGGATGGACCTGAGCGCCTGCCTGTGGCGTGTGCTGTTTGTGTGTTTGCCTCTCGTCCAAGAGCAAATCCGCAAAAGAAAGCCTCCCCTGGGGCTCCAGCAGGACCTGGGTGGGCCGAGCGGCGGGGAGAGAGGGGGAGGGGAAGGCGCTGGGGTGTCTGTTCCTTTGCTAGTTTCAGGCCCTGCGCAGAGGACCTGGGATTCAAAGGAAATCCCGAAGGCAGGCCACTCTGTGGAGCACCAACAGGAGTGTGGCAGCCACCCCTCCAGGCGCAGGTTTCGGGGAACGGGTTGCACTGAAGCAGTTTCCGGATACCGGATTTCTCCTCCTTAGGACACGACCGCACACGCCGGTTCCTCCAACACCGCTCTCCTTCCCGTCTCTGCTGGTCCCACCCAGCGCGCCCCGGACCCTTTCTGCGCCTCCTAAGCGGCTCTGCTCCACCCGTGGGAGGGTGCACCTCGAGGTGCTTGGCTGGTCTGGGGAGAAATGACAACCATGACCATGGCACCCACGGTCTGTCCCCTCCTCCCGGACACCTCAGTAAGTGCTCTGGAGGGACAGCCCCACCTCAGCCTGAGCGCAGCCCCGAAACGGACCCTGGAAGGAGGGAATGAAACCCACACCTTCGCTCGCTGGGGTCCCAGAGCTGAGCCTCCAGCCTCTGTTCTTACCCAGACCCCCCATCAGCCAGGCCCCCAGCCCTCCTCCCACCCCCTGAGCTCACTGCCTGAGGCGCCCTGCGGGGGGCGGGGCTCCTGAGGGTGCTCTGCGTCACCTGGCATGACCACACACCTGTCTGTGGGACAGAAACCCAGAGGAGAGAACAGG
This sequence comes from Pipistrellus pipistrellus, assembly GCA_903992545.1. Classification (NCBI taxonomy): domain Eukaryota; kingdom Metazoa; phylum Chordata; class Mammalia; order Chiroptera; family Vespertilionidae; genus Pipistrellus; species Pipistrellus pipistrellus. The sequence goes on from CAJEUD010000060.1 coordinate 48,024, forward strand.
ATGTGCCTCCTGCTCTTCCCCGCCCGGTCTCTCCAGCTCAAGCAGAGCAAGCCCCTGTTAGGCCTGGGGTAACCGAGGGGCAGCCAGAGCCAGGGCAGGGAGCGCGGACGCAGGACTCAGAGACACTGCCCCACCTGCAGCCCCATGCTGGCGCCCCCCAGCAGCCACGCCTCACCTGTCTCCTGGCTCCTCCCGGGAACTAGGCCCACTCTCACAGCTGAGAGGCCACCGGGACCAGGCGATGGTCCCGCTCCATGGCCCGGGCTGGGCCCGCGGTGCGCCAGTGTGAGCCAGTGCAGCCCAGGGGAGCGGCCCGCCGGCCCTCTAGCCCACTGGCGCTCGAACTTCGCTTACATCTGTGCATGTGTCGGTCTATTTTTAAGTCATCCTTGGAATACTGGGCATCCTGGAACCTGTGCAATTTCCACGCTGCCAGGGGCAAACCTCCAGCCAAATGCTTCAAATCCTGCCCCTCGCGCTGTTCCGAGTGTCTCATGAGCCTGCACTCCCCACCTGCCTGGAGCCTGGAGCCAACACAATAATAATAATTCTATGTAACAAAAGGTGATATGCAAATTGTTCCCTCCACCGGGAGTTCTACGGAGTTCGACCAGGGGACGGTGCTGGCCCGCCAACTGCCTGGGGCCCCTCCGTCCCTCTGGCCCCACCCCCCAATCAGCCCCCTGTTCTCTGATGATCTGGGTGGGGCAGGCTGGCTAAATGGGCCCCGATCGGGGCAGGCCGGCCAGACCCCTCTGTGCACCAATTTGTGCACCCACCTCTAGTAATAATAATAACAACAGCGTTTGTCGTTTTGAGTCACTGGGCTAGGGGCACTTTGTTGGCAGCAGTAAGTAAATATATCACCAGTGCGTGTGTGGCCATGAGCTTATTTTTTAAAATATATTTTATTTATTTTTCGCAGAGAGGAAGGGAGAGGGATAGAGAGCCAGAAATATCGATGAGAGAGACACATTGACCAGCTGCCTCCTGCACAGCCCCCACCGGGGATGTGCCTGCAACCAATGCACATGCCCCCGACCGGAATCGAGCCTGGGACCCTTCAGTCCTCAGACCGACGCTCTATCCACTGAGCCAAACAGGTTTCGGCCATGAACTTATTTTTAAAACTTAGAAAGAAGCCCTCTTGCTAGCAAGAATTGCCCAATGCTGGGGCGGGGACCAGAGGAAAGAGTGAGACCCCATGACGCTGTGACCCAAGAACAATTCCTGCGGCCAGAGAGGGAAAGCCTCTCCCAGGTGGAGCCTGGGCTGAATGGGTCCTGTGTCCCGGTCCCGCCTCTGTCCCAGGGCACAGGCACTGCCCTGCTCAGCAGCCAGGACCCATGTCAGAGACCCCAGAGGGTGAGTGCCATCCCACCTCTCCCCTCAGCCAAAACCCCGCTTCACCAGGGAATGAGACCCCCAGGGGAGGATGCTGGCCCTCGATGCCCACCCGGCGGGCCAGCACCGGCAGCACACAGCACTTGGGGTGTCCGTGTCGGCAGCAGGTCCCTGAACTCTCCAGCTGCCACGGGGCTCTGCTCCCCGAAAGCCCTCACAGTGCCAAGTGCACACCAGTCACCCATGGACACACCCAGGTCAGCCTCCCTGCGGGCAGAGGTCCGAGAGCTGGGCATGGCTGCGCCTCGCGGGCTCTGAGGAGCAGGCAGAGCTGTCTAGCCGCTGCCCGGGGCCAGACCAGGGCCTGCCACGCACTTGGTAGAACAAGGCCTCCAAGTGACATTTCCTGGGTGGTTTAAGCAAACACCTTGTCATAATATTTGTGCTAAGTCTCCTTTTGTGATTTTCTAAGCTCTTAGGCTGGCTCAGAGAGAAGCCTTTGAAAGGAAAGCCGGCTTAGCAGAAAGGTCATGAGTTTGAAAACCAAACAGTGAGCTGAGGCGGCCGGGGAGACCGCGTTTTCGCGGGCATGGTCCCAGCAGCACCAGCACCAGCCGCCGGCTGTACCTTCCCCTCGGGGGACTCCTGGGAGAGGAGGACAGAGGGCACTGTGGTTGGCGAAACCCAACGTTACCATCACTCCCTTTTGTGACGCAGACACGCAGGTCCAACCCCGTGGTCTCTTCACTGGTGGGTCTGTCCTCCAGAGAGCAGACCTGGTCTGATGGGTGGGGTTTTAAAGACCCTCTGTCAGCCACGGCACTCCTCCCGCCACCCCCGACGGTGCCACACAGACCGCCCTCGCCCCCCCCCCAGCTGCTCGCCCGCCACCTCCCATGGCCCCACGGCCAGCTTCGTAACAGCCTGGCCCGGAGCATCGGTCCGTTCAGGACAAAATCGAGGCCCGGAGAAGCGGGAGCACTGGCCCGGCAGCGGCAGGGCCCAGTCTGAGCCCGCGTGGCCGAGCTGGCTGTGCTGGCCTCTGACAGGGGGACGCCGGTGTTTGCTTTGAAGGCCGAGTGTTTAAGCCATAATGTCGTGTGCACAGCTCCCTGGGACACAGCTGTGGGGGGCGCAGGCATCCCAAGCCAGCTGCACACAGGAATAAGCAGGGCCCAGCAGCTGATGGCTCATGAGCCTAAACTTCCAGGACGGGTTCCTGGGACTCACCCTTTACTTACCAGCCACCACCCCCCTGCCCACTGCCCTCAGCCCACGGGGCTTCTAGTCCCAGGACAGCAGGCAGCCCGCCAGTCCACAGCCAGTCCACGCGGGGACAGGGACAGGCTCTGAGGCCCCGGCCAGTGCAGCCTCTCCAGGTGACTTCTGATGGCCAAATCAGACCCCATAAGGAGGCTGCGAGCCACTTACACCCCCAGCAGCCCTCGGGCACAGGGACGGGACCGCTTGCCTGGGAGGCCTGTTGCTTTGCTCTTGCCTCCTGCCTCCCGCCTCCCTCTCCACCCACCTGGCTGTGCTGGAGCCCCAGGGCACCCAACTTCCGGGCTGCCCCCCAGGAGGGACCAGCCCTCCACACCAGCAGGAAGGCCGCGGCCCCGCCCCTGATGGAATGAGGAGTGGGAGGCGGGGCGGGGCGGGGAGACGGGGCGGGGAGGGGGAGGCGGGGTGGAGTGAGGAGGGGGAGGCGGGGTGGAGTGAGGAGGGGGAGGCAGAGTGGAGTGAGGAAGGGGGCGGTGTGGGGAGGGGGAGGAGGCAGCCCCTCTCCGGGGAAAGCGGGGAAGGCCTGAGGAAGGAAGGCCTGTGGCCGGGGGAGGGTCCCTGGAAACAGTCAGCATCCCTGCCGCCCACCCCAATGCCCTGGGTGCTGTTGGGGCCGCCCCCCCTCTTGGCCCCTCCCAGCCCCCAGGCGGGCGCCCCCCGCCCCACCCCCGGGGCGGGAGCCCGAGGCCCGGGCGGGCGGGGGAGCTCGGGGGGCGTGCCGGGCCGCGGGGTGCGGAGCCGGGAGAGAGCTCGCTCCCGCACAGGCTCGCCCGCGGCGGCCGGAGGGAGGGCGGGGCGGGAGCCGCGGAGCTGGAGTCTGAGCCCAGCGGAACGCAGATCCCGGCGAGCGCTCCGGGGGCGCGTCCGGGCCGGTGGCTCCCGCTGGAAAGCGCCCCCTTGGCCCTCGGGCGAGGGCAGCCAACCACCTGAGACACGCCCACCCCTTGGACTTGGCGGCGGGGCGCTGGGCTGAGCCCGGCCGCTGACCGCACAGGCACCGGCCCGGCCCCGCGCTCGCCATGCGCCTCAATGGCTCGGCCGCCGGCCCCGGCCCCCTGGGCGCCCGGCCCTCCCCGCTGCCGCCCGGGGGCCCCGGCTGGGACAACGCCTCCGAGGGGGAGCCGGCGGCCCCGGGCAGCGACCTGGACGTGGACACGGACATCTACTCCAAGGTGCTGGTGACCGCCGTGTACCTGGCGCTCTTCGCGGTGGGCACGGTGGGCAACGCGGTGACGGCGCTCACGCTGGCGCGGAAGCGCTCGCTGCGGAGCCTGCAGAGCACCGTGCACTACCACCTGGGCAGCCTGGCGCTCTCCGACCTGCTCATCCTGCTGCTGGCCATGCCCGTGGAGCTGTACAACTTCATCTGGGTGCACCACCCCTGGGCCTTCGGCGACGCCGTCTGCAGGGGCTACTACTTCCTGCGCGACGCCTGCACCTACGCCACGGCCCTCAACGTGGCCAGCCTGAGCCTGGAGCGCTACCTGGCCATCTGCCACCCCTTCAAGGCCAAGACCCTCATGTCCCGGAGCCGCACCAAGAAGTTCATCGGCGCCATCTGGGTGGCCGCCGGCCTGCTGGCCGTGCCCATGCTCTTCGCCATGGGCCAGCAGAGCCGCGGTGCCGACGCCCAGCACCCCGGCAGCCTGGTGTGCACGCCCGTCGTCAGCGCCGCCACCATCAAGGTCGTCATCCAGGTGAGCGCCTGTCCCGAGAGGATGGGGAGCCCGGGGTCTCTTCCCTTCACCCCTAAAGGATCCCCTCTGGACACGGGGTGGAGAAACATTGCTGAGAAATGCTGGGGAGGGGTGGGGAGCGCCGGCCCCCCTTCTTGTCACCTTTGACTCCAGGGTGCGGACCTCAGCCCTTTATCTCATCCCCTCCTCCTGTCGAAGGGGCGGGGCCCTGAGCCTGACCCCTGGGGGCCTCCAGGTTCCCTGTGGGCTGGGCCGGCTCCAGGGCCCTGCCCAGCTCTCAGGGACCCCTGGTCCCGAAGGAGGGGGTCTGTCTCCTCTGCATCAGGGGCCCAGGCTGCCCTGCCTCCTGGCTGGCACCAGGCTGGCCAGGGCTTGGGAGGCCACTGATTGGTCTAGCCTTAGTTTCCCCACCCGTGCGACAGGCACCCAGAGCCCTGACCTCAGCAGGCAGAGGCTGGAGAGCTGTGGGGAGGGGGGGCTCGGCCACAGACAGGCTCGGAGGCGCCCTCCTGGGCATGGTGGAGACCATGTTGTCTTTGCTGGGCAGACCGGAGTCTGGGCGTGGTGGCAGGTGGGGGCTGTGTGAGGCAAGCACCCTGCAGCCAGCAGCCGCCGCTCTCCCGGTCTGAGCACGGCGCCATGGGAACCCCCCTGGGACCCCACCGGGCAATTGCTTGGAGGAGGGACCTGGCTGGATGGGGGACCCAGCCCCCCACAAAAGGCTTGTCAGGCAGGACTTCCAGGAGAAGGCATTCACGGAGGAGTCTGGCATTGTGGCTCTAGGCCCCGGGCAGCCACAGCGGGGCAGGGTGAGACAGTGAGGCCAAGGGATGGAGTGGGAGGAGGGCCAGAGCAGCGCTGTCCCTGCGGACATCATCTCACCCACGAGCCATACCTGCCGACCAGGTGGTGCTGATGCCCCTGGAGTGGACTTGGGCAGGGGGGCAGCAACGGGGCAGGTGCTGTCATCTCCCTACACCTCGGCCCCTGGGCTGTGACCTCCTGGGTCCCCTCCCCTCTGCTGAGGACTTGCGGCCCCTGGTGCCGCGTGGAGAGGCCCCGTCCCACGTAGCCACGCCCAGTGGGGCAGAGTCACCACGGGGCCGCCCGCCACGCCTCCCTGTGCTGGAGGCACTGGCGCTGTGGGAACCACCTTTTCCGTTTTCTTCCTGAGCTCCTGTCTGTGGCCGGCTGTGCCCAGGGCCCTCTCCCAGCCTGCCTTGGCATTGAGGGGGCAGCAGCCATGCCATCTGTCTTCCAAGGTGTGAGGTGGCTGGCTTAGGTCAGCAGCTCGCTGCCCACCCAGGAGATGCCTCAAGCCACCTGCAGGCTCAGCCAGGAGCTGCCTGAGCGGATCACCATCAGAGCAAGAGCAGGAGCAGCCGCTTAACATCCTCCTCTGACCGGCCGCTCGGCCCGCCCCGCAGAGCAGACACCCGCTGCACCGCCCACCCCGAAGGGCCGTTCTGCGTCCTTGTGCGGCGGCCGTGGCACAGGCCGGGGATGTCCTGTTCCCTCGGCCACTGGGCCACGGTCTGCCGGGTGTCCACGGTGGCCTGGCATTGCTTCTGCTCCCAAATTTGCCAAAGACCCGTGTGCTCCCCACGCCTCTCTTCAAAGGCTGTGAGCACTCGGCACACTGGACCCTCGTCCACCTGGCCCACAGCTCCCAGGGCCCTGCCCGCTCTCCGCCCCTGTACTCCAACGCCCCCTGTACTCACATGTGCTCCTGCGTGGCCATCGCCCTCCCAGGCGCTTTCCCGGGGGACAGTCCTGCTCGGGCTCCTGGCACTTGACAGTCTGGGCAAACTTCTACTGTTTTTACAGTGACATCGGCCAGAGAGCAGCTGGGTGCCGGCGTCGGTGTGTCTCGGCTTGTGCACTGTGTTCGGATGGGCTGGCCAATCATGGTCCCTTCCCACACGGGCTCTCGCAGCGCCGCCTCTGAGGGCCGCTCCTGGGCTGTAAGCAGGTCGTGGATAGGAATGGGTTGTGACAAAGATGCGTGGTCAGCTTGAAGCGGTAGCACGGGGGGTGCTTCCTGAGGGCAGCCCGGGCCACAGGCCGAGCAGAGCTGACGGGGAGCACGGGCGGCCCCGGCCGGCACAGGCACAGCCTAGGGGGTGAGGAACCTGTGAGTGAGCGGACAGGTGCTCGTCCGTGAGGAAGTCCCCTCCCGGAGCAGGGCGGCCCCCGCTGTCCTCGCAGGCGTCTTGGAGGCAGCGGGCCTGCTTGTGGGTTGAGTCAGGCTGGTCCCCACCGTCCCGGCCGACCCCGCTCGGACCTGGCGTGTTTCGGGTCCTGCTGTCGCAGGCTCTGCGTCGCTGGCTTCCGGTGGCAAGGCCCTCGTCAGGTGGCACAGCGACTGTCCACTGAGTGGCGGCCAGGAGGGCCATGAGCTGAGACGGGCGGGACGCTCACACCCACGTGGCCGGCCTCTCCAGTCCGGCATCGGCAGGCGGGAGCCGAGCCCTGTGGGAGCAGCGGCGGGGGCGGTCCTGGCGTGGCCTCGTGGCTGCCGGGGCCGGGGCCCGCCTCCCCACTGCTGCTGCAGAAAACCTTTCAGGTTCAGTGCCAACAGAGGGGCCCCTCGCTGGGTGGCCAGCCCTGGGCGGGCGCCCTCCCTGGGGGAGAGGGGTGTCCGGGCGGAGAGCAGGACCACCTGCGCGGCTGCCCGAGCGCCAGGCCATTCATGTCCACGTGGTGCCATGGAGGAGAGGCAGCGGGCGGACCTGCCTCCACAGAGAGCAGGGAACTGGCCGCAGTGAGGCCTCCAACCACCCGTCCGTTTCTGGGCTGCGGCCAGCGACCTCCCCGGGGCGGTGCTCTGAGGGCACCCACCATCCACCGGCTCATGCCCTCGCTCCCGTGGGAGGGTTGAGCTATAAACGTGCGTGTGCTGGGCCTTGTGTGAAGGCACCTTTTCTGTTACCCTGAGGAGGTACTTGGAGTCAGACCGCTGGACGTACAGTGGCCTCAACCAAGGTCACGGAGATGTCCTCAGCTGTCTCCTAGAGATCCTCACAGTTTTGTGTCATGTTGAGGGTTAGGGTCCATTCTGAGCCGGTTTTCAGCAGCGTGGCAGGCCCGAGCCTTTTGGCACGCAGGCGCCTGAGTGGCCAGGCCCGTGAGGAGAGGCTTCTCTCAGGGAGGTGCTGGCACTCTAGTAAATGCCCGGCCCTGCTCCAGAGCCCCCGTCCTCCCGCCTGTGCCCTGCCCTCCGCCACGCTGCCGTGATGACAGCTTTGCGGTCTTCCCGGCGCCGGCACGCCAAACAGCAGGCACGCCTGAGGCAGAGCGAGCCCTCCGCGTCCTCCTTCTCCCCTCACCGGCCCCGCTCCCCCAGGCCCCTGCTTCCTGTAAGCGTTAGAGTCGGCGTTCCAGCCAGTGCGAATGGGGAGCCTGCAGCGCATCTCTAGGCCGACTGCGGAGACGGGTCTGGTACTCGCCAGTTCCTTGGGGCCCCTTTCGTCTCTGCCATGGGCATTCCCAGGTGCAGATCCTACACGTCTATGACCCTTTCTCCGTGGGGTTCTTGTAGCAGCTGCGCTCAGCCATCCACACGCATCCTCGAGTTCCCAGGTCGTGTTCCTGTTCACGCCCGACGCTGCCCGCGCCTCGCTCTGTTCAGGCAGCTCTGCACGGACTGCTTTTCGCTGTGGGTCCCCTTGGCCTGTCTCTGCACATCCAGGCATCTGGGTGCTGGGCTCTGCTCTGTCTCTGAGGAGTGGCCATTCTTGCTTCAGCTGGCCGCTCAGGTGCTGGCCTCTCACACTTGGGCAGACTCGCTTTTGTGCCTCCTTAGTCCAGACTCCGTCTCCTGGGGATTTGCCGGTTAGAAGTGGCTGCTGAGAGCAGGTGTAGCCGGACCCTCCCGAGGGCGCGGCCCCCTCCTAAGGTGAGCCGTGTTCCCGGGGCAGAGCGGGATGGCAATGAGACCCTCCCCCAGCTCTGCCAGCTGCCAGCTGCCCCGCCCTGGCCCGTCACAGGTTGTCTGTGCACACAGCCCCACAGCCCACAGGCTGCTCCCACCCGTCCTGCAGGTCTCCCCGCCCGTGTCTCCCTCCTGGCCACCCCAGTCCCACATCTCTGCCTCCTCCGCGTGAACAGCCAGGCTCTGCCAAGACCCCGCTCCTCACGTCACGATCAGGGAAATGTCCCAGGAAAGGGAACAGGTGACGGGACCACAGCCTCGCACTGTGGCTTGCCCAATGTCGAAGCAGTGGCCTGACACTCTGCACAAGCGCAGAGCTGTTTGTGCAGAGACACAGTCCGGGATGCCACGTGCCACTCCGTGGACTCTCAACACCGCCCACTCTGCACACAGCTGAGGCGGTTTGTGACAATAGGCCGGTCGGAGGAATTACCAAAACAATGTTACTCCTGGCTGCCGTGGCTCAGTGGTTAGAGTATCGGCACCCAAGGGTCTCAGGTTCAATTCCCGGTCAAACCAGGTCGAAGGTCCGGGGCATGGCCCCAGGGGCCCATGCAGAAGGCAGCCAATCGGTGTGTCTCTCAGATGCGTCTCTCTCCCTCCCCTCGCCCCTTCCACTCTCTGGAAAAGCAATGTAAAAAAAATCCTCAGGCTAGGATTAACAGAAAAAGAAGACCACAACAATTTTGCAGAAGGTTACATGGCAAGAAACATAGTCATCCGAGAAACAAAGCTGAAGGTAGACACTGTGTTTGGGTAAACCTTCGACTGAGGGAAAGAGCCACATTATTTATGCTGAGACATTTTTAGTTCAGTGTCTCTGCTGAAAGGTGAATGTGTTATAAATCCCACTCCCTCTTGACATAGTCAAGGACTAAAGCATTCTTCAGAGCATTCCGCGCCCTTGTAATCCAGAACAGTTCTCCCTTAAAAAACACGCCACTTCTGCGCCGGCTGGTGTGCTCAGGGTTAGAACGCTGGCCCATGCAGAAGGGTCCCAGGTTGGATTCTGATCAAGGCACATACCTGATCACAGGGCTCCTGCAGGAGAAAACCAATGATGTCTCTCTCATATCAATGTCTTTCTCTCTCTCTCTTCCACTCTCTCTTAAAAAATAAAAAATAAATGGAAAAATATACTCAGGAGAGGATTAGCAACCAAAAGACCCCCCCACTTCCAACCTGCAGAGCGCTCGGAGAGCCCTGGCAGTGAGGGATTCCTGCGCGGAGCGGCCAGGCAGGCGTGCTGTGCCCGGGTACCCCCGCTGGGGGCGGGCAGCTGATGGCTCCTGAGGGTCGGGGACAGTGGCAGTTCATCAGGTTGTGCCACTTGGAGATCCGTGCGTCGGGCTGATCTGCAACGAAAATCAAAGACTCACTCGCCTGGGCTCTGCGCCCAACAGGATGTGCACGACAGAAGCAGCTATGGAGGGTCAGGATTTATTTCCTGGGATGAGAGAGAAGCAGCCGCCTCGTACTGAGCCTCTCCCAGGACCCGGTCAGGCTCACCTGCCTTTCCCATCGCCACAGCTGCTCCGGGGACCTTCAAGGGGAGGGGCGCCAAGTGGGGGTGAGGTCCTCCGGGGACGCTCTCGAACCCTCAGCCTGGAGACCGCCCCTGGGCTGTCTCCGCGTGGGGAGCCTGTGATGTCGCCATTCGTTTCCCTCTGGCAGCGCGCCTGGAGGAGGCGGGGTGGCCCACAGAGCAGCGCCCGGCCTTCCGGTGTCCCTGCTCTGCTGGCCTCAGGGGGCTGCCCACCTTCCCGGACAGCAGCCAGGAGCACAGGCCCCAGCGCCAGGGGCGGGCGGGGCAGTGGAGCCTGTGAGTGCTGAGTCTTGGTGGTCGCATGCCCCCCTGGCTTTGCAGGAAGCAGGAGAGAGGCCACCAGAGGGCCCCTGTCCCCACAGGCTGGCACACGCCCGGGTCCCAGATCCCGCCAGCCCTGAGACCCATTTTGTGGAAGTGGACTGTCCTCCGGGACTTGAGCCGCCCTGTGGACATCTCTCCACCTCCAGGCTGACCGGACTTGGAGGACGAGGGGCAGACGAAGGCACAGGGCCAGGAGGGTCCCGGTCTCCCGGGCCCTTTGCTCTCTCAGAGGCCCAGAAGGGTGGGGATAAGGCCCGGCCGCCGAAGGGAGCCACAAACGGGCTGGAGTGGGGTGTTGGGTTGGGGTGGTGCCCAGCCAAAGGCTTTTCTGGACCAGGAGGTGCCTCTGAGGCCCTGGCCCGTCCACCTGGCCCGCAGACTAGAGGCAGATGTTTGCCGGGCACAGAGACAAGGCCCACTTCCTGCGTTCCTCTTCCTGACAGCTTGTTTAAAGACACGTCTGACAGAGGAAACACACGGAAGCTCCCATCTCACCCGGGGCAGGGCCTGTCTCTCCCCAAACACCTGTCCTGAAGGCTCACGGTCTCTTGAGCAGACGTGCTAGTGGCCTGGAACCCGCCATGGTCCCGGGGTCCATGGTCAGCAGCACAGGGACTCAGCCCGGCCCGGCCCCTGCCGAGGGGGCGCCTCTGTGGGGGACATTTAAAGTGTTTCGAGCCGATTCCGGCACTTTCTGGGTGCCCCTTGCTGAGCTTGGATGGAATCCTTCCCTGACCTTTTAAACTAATTCAGAAAGTGGATGGGGCACCCCTGGTCAACTCTCCCCAAAACTGAGAGCTGGGGTCACCCTGAGCAGCCACAGTTAAAACCCAAGCCCGGGCGTGCCAGGGGTCAGGCGATCCGGGAGGTCGGCCACGCTGTCAGGCAGCTTCCACTCTCATTGCCACTTCTCCTGCCCTGGGGAGATCGCAGGACCAAGCCCAGGAGGACGGGCGCTCTAGGACAAAAGCCGGGGGGTTGCCTGGCCCCAGGGGCAGAAGGCAGGCCCGTGGACCCTCACTCTGCTCCTGTGTCCTGCCTGCAAGATGAGGCCAGAGTCCCCTCCGCCTGCACTGTCCCAGGAGTCCCAGCACTCCCTTCAGAGCAGGCCTCTCCCTCCCTCCCTTCCTTCCTTCCTTCCTTCCTTCCTTCCTTCCTTCCTTCCTTCCTTCCTTCCTTCCTTTCCTTCCTTCCTTTCCCTTCCTTCCTTCCTTCCTTCCTTTCTTTCTTTCTTTCTTTCTTCTTCTTTCTTCTTTCTTTCTTTCTTTCTTTCTTTCTTTCTTTCTTTCTTTCCCTTCCTTCCTTTCCTTCCTTCCTTCCTTCCTTCCTTCCTTCCTTCCTTCTTCCTTTCTTCTTTCTTTCTTTCTTTCCTTTCCTTCCTTTCTTTCTTCCCTTCCTTCCTCCTTCCTTTCCCCTTCCTTCCTTTCTTCCTTCCTTCCTTCCTTCCTTTCTTTCTTTTCTTTTTTTCCCTTCCTTTTTTCCTCTTCCTTTTTTTCCTTCCTTCTGTTCTTCCTTTCCTCCTTTCCCTTTCCTTCCTTCCTTCCTTCTCT